>CAKNXH010062384.1:232035-243687 GCA_932178445.1 Andricus quercusramuli
AATAAAATTGCAAAAATGTATGGATTTTCAAAATGAAAAACAATTTTTTTATGCGCATGTATTATTCTCTTACGCAATATAATTAGATTAAGCATTTTCGCATTTTTATTGGATTAGTTTTAAAATAGTTATCTTGACCTTTATTTTAGAACTATACAAATTGTACCATCTTGATTTGGGAAATCCCATTCTCATGTCATGGGATATATAAATGTTTTCCCGTCTTGCACTAAAATTAAAATATGAAAAAAATATTGTATTTCACTCTCCTCGAATATCGCATTTCGTTATTTCGATTGATCGATTCATATTCTTCATGGGTTTGAGAAGGCACAAATATGTCACTTATCAGGTGAGAAATACCGCAGAAGCTCCGCGAACCATACAAATCCTCTACGCAGCCATGATTGCAGCAAAACTCTACTGCGCAGTATTATGTGATATATATACTGCGCAGCATTAATGTGCGATATAGCTCAGCTGTGCGGCCTTATGCCCTAACAAACCAACCTTAAGGAGCCTCTATAAGTTGATGAAGGTAGATATTTTTATTTTAGCCCGCAGATGTTGGAATTTAGTTCAGGACACTAGCCGCACTTTTGCGACTTTGGGGAGACAAACCGCAGATATGTCCAATTGGGTTCAGAAGACTTGACGCATTGTTTCCACTTTGATAAAGACCTCCGATATTTCTTGAGGGAATGATGCCGCAATAGCTCTTGCGGTTGGGGAGACAAGCCGCAGATATGGCAATTGGATTTGAGACACTTTCCGTACTCTTGCCAGTTTTGAGGAAGACTTCCATTCTTTCATGGAGGAGAGATGCCGCGCCGCAAGGAGATTTGCCGCTAGTGAGACAATATGTAGGTGTGAAAATTGAGTGCGGGAAGCTATTCGAAAAATTGAAAGAAAAGGGACTAACTGCATATTAGTTGCCTTTGTTCTTGAACTATTTTTCCACTCATTTTTCAACATAAAAGCTACATAAAGACCGACCATAAACGTAAAAACTTTGACTTAATTCTGTGGCGCGCAAATTACGTCCCTCGTGTTTTCATTACCTCGCTCACATTACCCCACAGCTCAGCATATCCGCCCTCTCGATATGAGCAGAACTCCAGGCTTCAAGAGTTCATTGAAACTTCGAGAAGTAGATTAAATTTCAAAATCCTATATAATTTCCACAAAATTTTATCACAATGAAAAAGCTTAAATTTGCGTGAACAAAGCTTGATTAAAAGAAACTTAATTACCTACACTGAAAAAATGGTTATTTGTGACAAGAAGCTCTTTATTAGTAGAAATGGTATTAGATGCGACAAACACTTCGATGGTAAAAGTAACTAACCAGTTTAGTGCGGCAACAAGTCGCCGTTAGTAATCCCACTTAGGTTATATCAGTAACGATAGTAATTCTAGTCAGACAAAATAAAGTAATCAAACTTACCACCAATTTATTTTCCAAGAAATAAAAGTAGTAAAAGTTACATGATTTCCTCCTTGGCGACATTGGCGCCGAAATATCGCGTCACGTTCTCGATCGTCGCCAATTTCATCTTAACCTTTCTCTGGTTTGTGCAGTAGTGACGACTGTGAAGACTATCGCATCAATCTAAATTTTATAATGGACCTACTGCTACTGCAAGTCTGTAATTTTAAATACACAAGAACTCCAATATAAGGCCGACTGATTTGTTCTTCCTAAAACTGCTGCCCCACGCAGTTTCTCAGCGCACAAGCAATGTCAACAATGCGTGGCCACCCCGCACCATTCATCCAACGACGAATTTAGTGCACGATCTCTGTAAGGCAACCCCCAAAACTGGCCTTATATTAGTTCTTGTGTTCTTGTTCTCTTATAGATTTCTTGTGTACAGGCCTGCCGAGAGGGGGGACGACGGGGACATTGTCCCCGGGCCCGGAGTTTTTGAGGGGGCCCGGATTTTCCGGAATCAGTCTAAATTCGAAATTTTTAAAATTAATTATAGGGACCAGTGGCGGCGTAGCATGGGTTGGCACCCGGGCTCCTACTTCGATGACCTTTTTTTTTTTTTTTTTTTTTCTTAGAAACCAGTCCTTGTCCCCGGGCCCGGTTTTCCTCTCCACGGGCCTGCTTGTGTATTGAAATTATAGTGGTTTTTTAGTAACAAGCCAATGAGCATGTGGATGTATTTCCACATGACGTTTTATCAGGACCTGGTCTCTATAGGAAGTCCTGAGGACGCTCTTGAGTCCACTATAGAGAAATTATAGTAAAATTTACTATAATTTCATTACTGAGAAGTTCTAACTTCGCAATAGTCCACGAGCCAGTAACTTTAATACTAAGGACTACTAATTTAAATGGTAAAACTCACTAATTTTAATAGTAAGGACTATTATTTCAAATAGTAAAACTTACTAATTGTAATAGTGATTATTACTACTTTAAGTAGTGAGATCAACTAGCTTATTTGCAAGACTAATTAATTTAATAGTAAGACTTACTAATTAAAGTGGTAAGGCTTACTACCTGAAAATAGTATGTACCATCTAAAGTTGTCGCGACAACAAATAAAGTAGTAAGGACAACTACTGCCAATCTTGCGAATAACAGTAATGGCCCCAACTAGTTAAATAGCAGCGGCATATATTAAAAACTAAAGTAGTTGGCCCTACTACTTTATTAGTTGTCCCAACCAACTATTTTTACAGTGTAATTCTCAATTGTTTGAAAAATGTAAGTGTTTAAGTGATCCATAATTGAAAGATAACATCTTTAATTATAAAAAAGTGCTAAACGGTCAGAAATTTAGCTACGAATAGCATTTGAGCATGAAGGACATCGGAGAAATAAGAAAAGGAAACATTTTCAAGCAAAAAGTCCTAAATTCCAAGAAAATTCCGTGCGTAATTGACAATATGGGGTGAAAATGAATTTTTCGAACAATCGTTTTCTTTGTTAGGGTGAATCGTAAACCAATTCCTAGTAACTTTTCGTAAGTGGAAATAAAGCTGTCATTTCTCTGAGGGTGAGGTGAAGCAATTGTGAATACGAGCGCAGTTCTCTTTCGGTATATCCACTTTAAAGCCAACTCGGCAGGAAATTACAATTCCATTCCAAGTCGAATGCCGAATAGAACTTTCCCTAATTTTATTCTCGTTCTACACTCGCTTTTTTTCGAAATTGATTCCGTTTGAACAAAATAAAACTCACAATTGCTTCAGTGAACAGCCAACGTACACGATTTAATTTTAAACTTAGAGCTTGACGTACCTACATTATGTATGCTAAACATTTTTACAATAAAGTTTGCTCTCTATTGCTTTATTAAAACAAGTGAAATTGAAATAATTATAAATTTTTATAATTATTCAAAAAATTAGTCCATGCTTTCCATATGTTCATAATCACAATAATTTTCGCCAAAGAGATCTGCCCAAACGTGGATTTCGCACAGTTCTTTTGGGCACACAAAAACACGGGAAAAAGTTTTAGAGATGTCTGTTTTTCTGGCTGTACTGTCACTTAAATTATAATTATGCGGTTTTGAAAACTGTTTGTTAATATGAAAGTCCTAAAAATAATTTCAACTTGATAAAAATACTACCTAAATTCTGCAAAGATTGTTTCTGCGATATAGAGCTATCTTATTATTTCCTAATTACATTTTTATAATTGAAATTGTAAATATAATTCAGAGCTCGTTCATAAACTACGTTACGATTAAAGGGGGTGGTGTATAAAAAATGACATTCTTACGTGAAAAATTGTCACCTTGTCAGGGGGGGAGGGAGGATATACTAAATACCGTTACCTAGTTTATGAAGAAGCTATCTTATAAAGAAAAGGAGCAGTGAAAGAGTCTACTGTCGAACCAAGGATTAACCGCTAAATAAAATATTAGTGTCTGGTAACCTTTAAAACTTTTTAACTATCAAAATGCACGAAAGGTCCTATTTTCCCTATAACCCTAATATTTTTGTCGTTACAAGGAGATATCGTTTGCTGATCACGAGAATCATCAACTATGGCTTGGACAAATCGGTTCTAATTTAAGGACCTATATTCTTCCAGAAGAGCCGTCATAAAAGATTCTTCTCGGAAAACTATCATGGCTATCGTAAGAATAACTTGGCAAACGGGATCCATATCGCTTTTGTCTTTTATGTGAATAAAAAGGCAGCGTGATTTAAATAAAAAAAAATCTCGATTCAGAAAATAGGAAGAGAAAATTACGTTTCTTGAAATTTTAGTTTAATTAGACATTTTATTATTTTTATATATAATATGATGAAACATAATAATATAATAATAATAATACAGGGAAAATGTATTAAACATAGGACTGCCTTAATTTTATTTGGGATTTTGTTTTGCCAAGTTATCTAGGCGTTCAAGCCAATAAAGTGAATAAAGGACAGATAAAACCTTCCATATTAGAGGAGCTAAACAGATCCGCACCACATCCGATATTGGAATACCATTAAATTTTTCCACTTAAAACGCGGTACTTGACCACTGAGCTGGCCCTGCGTTGTCTGGGAAAAAGTAGATTTCGCGTATAGGAGCGGAAACGTGGAAATGCAAAAGAGCGTGCAGCCAAATCACGCGAGTTTGCATTCCCACGTTTCAACCGGGCGCTTATAATATTTTTCATCATACCTCAATCGAAAATTCGACTTTCGATGCCTGTGGAGCGGGTCGAAAATCGAATTTTCAACCCTAGGGAAGAAAGTGACAGATAACTGCAAATGGCGTCGCCATTTGCATTGATCTGTCACTTTCTTCCCTAGGGTTGAAAATTCGATTATCGACCCGCTCCACAGTCATCTCAAGTCGACTTTTCGATTATCGATATGATGAAAAATTGTATGCATGACTCGGGCCGAGGCAACACTTTCACTCGTGTGATATCAGCCCTCGCTTCGCTCGGGCAGCTAACTTCACACTCGTGAAATCGTTGCCTTTCGACCCTCGTCACGCAATATACTATTTCATAGCGCCTCTATTGAAAATTCGATTTACGATGCGTGTAAAGCGGGTTGAAACTTGAAATGTTTCTACCCTACGATTGGACCTCTCAGTTTCAACCCGCTTTACAGGTACCTCAATCGAATTTTCAATAGAGTTGCTATGAAAAATATCGTACACAGGTAGGGGCGAAAGGCGGCGATTTCTAACGAGCATGATGTGTGCTGCTCGAGCGAAGCGAGGTCAGCAAACCTCATATTCGTCAGAAATCGCCGCCTTTCGCCCCCAGCTATGTTATATACTATTTCTTGGTGAGACTGTGGAAATGTGGCGGCTTGAGTAACAAGTAACGACAAAGACCCGACTGGACCCGACAAACAACAATGAGGCAACAAAACCTCACTTTTCATCTGTCAAACACGACCGACGAAGGATGGCAGTACTCTTTCACTCTTGCTAAGGGGACATATCTCAAATCCGGCAAGTCTCTCTGCGGCAAGTCACATATGCGGCTAGTCTCATCTGCGGCATGTCACATATGCGGCGTGTCACATGTGCGGCATGTCACAACTGCGGCATCTCTATCTAGCGGCTTCTCTCCCGGGCGGCATTCCTCACAGTAAAATTCACAATTTTGCGGCATCTCTCTCCGCATCCCTGTGACTGGCCAAAGAAATAATGTTGTTCAAACCCCCTACCTCTTTTCCAACATGCCGCAGATGTGACATGTCGTAGACGTGACATGCCGCAGATGTGAAATTCCGCAGATGTGACATGCCGCAGGTGTGACTTGCTGCAGAGAGACTTGCCGCATGTGAGATGATGTGGACCCCTTGCCAACCTCTATAGTGTATAGTTTCAACCAATCACCGATACGAAAATAAATGCACCCGGCAGTCATTCATCCAATCACGGAGACGAAAATAACTTTACGCAAGGGTAAAGTTATTTTCGTCCCTGTGATTGGATAATACAAAATATTACACCACAGTGTGCTGCAAAAGGCTATTGTCGTGATGTTGGACGAGGTACGAAAACCGCCGTTTTCTACGTTCGTGTCAAGAAAAATATTTTAGTTAAGTTCCTTGGAGTTGTAAAATTAACCAGATTGAGTCATATACTGTATTGTGATAAATTACACGAATTGAGTGGACAGGGGAGAGGAGGGTATTTTGACTTCAGGTAGCTTGATATCTTGGTTATACTAACAAAGAGAGGTCGCGAGATGTGCATCGTCGATGCAACTGGGGCTTCACAGGGTTAAAATAAATAACAATCCATCAGTTGCGTATCTTCTTTTTCGATCCAATGGGCCATAGTTTCCGCGATATCGAGGTTTGAGTATTTACGCTCGGGCGCTCGTCTTGCCACTATAGCCGATACCATACGTACATATGCGCGAAGTCCGGAGTCCGTGCTTTACAGTGGCGAGTCCAGCACTCGAGCGCAAATACTCAAACCTTGATATCTTGAAAACTAAGGCCCATTGGTTCGAAAGAAAAAATACGCATCTAATGGATTTTGATTTACTTTCACCCTGTGTAGCCCCAGTCGAGACGGCGACGCACATCTCGCCCCCTCTTCTTGTAAGTGAAAAAAGATTTTTCAATAAAAACGACATAAAATAAGGTAATGATAGTTTTTCTGAATTACTGTGCCTGCGTCAAGTTACCCGCCACTTCGAATGATTTGACACACCATTATTGTTGTTTGATATTGAAATGTATTAATAATTTATTTAAATACATAAATTACTTTGAAATTACATAGCTCACTTGTGATCATTTATTCTAATTTCAAGTCAATTTAGAAGTTGACCATGGCGGTCATAAACAGCTTTAACCTGAAGATAACCTGACACGCGATTTACACTGTTTTCCCACTGTTTTGTACATCACATGTGATTAAACGTCTACGCGAAATCACCCTCCCTCAGATTTTTCATTATTTAAATACTTTTCGCCTAAAAGTCTCATTTGTTTGACGTAAATCTTTTTTCTAATCATGAGCTTAATGGTCAAATATTATAAAAGTGTGGGTTGAATTGCGCTTCAATTCAATTTTTCTGAGAACAATCAAAAGTTACCAAAAAAATTCTAAAAATAAACTTGTAATAAAAATATTTTTAAAATCGACTGATTCTGAATTATTTATCAATTACATATTATGAAAGAATTCAGACGACTGAAGTATTTTCGTGAGCTTATTCATTATAGTTTTTTTTTACATAATGGTGTGCCAACTTAGTCTCGGTTACAACTCAACCTCCTTTCCCCTCCCTACGACAGAATAATTTTCCAGGAATACTGCATTTTTTCATTTTGGATTGGTATACATGAATTGCTCGTATTTCAAATGACTCGCGTTTAAAACCTTTTTCACTAGTTACTTCGCATAGTTTTTTAAAAAGTGGCCTGTCACAATCAATATCTGATGATAGTGTAGTTGTTGAAAGAAGCGAGTGGAAAATTAATCTAATAGCTATTACAATCATGAATAGTGAAAAATTGAATAGATTATAAAGGAGGAAAACATATGCTAATACTCGATGTCGCCTGCTGCACTCCCGAATAATGAATCTGTTTCTAGCAGTACTTCGCTGCAATAAATCGAAATTAAATATTAAAATGAAATTTCCTGAACGCGGGAAGGTAATTCGGAGGGTTTAAAGATTCAAGAGAAGGCCTCGCTGCACTCTAACCGATATAAGAGATTACATTTGTCAAAGAATGGTAGAGAAAGGTACAAAGAATGTAGACCATTAAGATTCTTCAGAAAGAATTATGTACTCAAATAATGTATAATATATTCAGGGATACGATTTCGTTCGTGACTTCAATTATATGCTAGCAAGCAATGTAATCAGAAAAATATGTATTGAATAATTATTAAGGAATTGATACCGATGAGATATACTAGAAAAACGCAAAGTCAATAAAGTGATATAACTGTATTAAGTCAATATATTGTAATACTGTACATTCATGGTGCCATAACTAAATGCACTTAAGTTCTTCATAATGAATCTAAGCAAAGTAAGCGAAAGCAATGATTCAGGAGAATTGAATTTGAAAAATACAGGTCTAATTAGATCCTCTCATATTCTACTTCTTCCTCCTTCCGAGTTTTCTTTCTGCCTACTTTTTACGTTTCCTTTACACCAAATACATTCTCTCGGCGCCGGGATCATGTCGCTCGTCCTTCGCGTTCTTGAAATAAAACATTCGTGGTCACGAGCTACCGCCAGGCTTAAGCCTGCGCTCAGGATTACCAGAAAGAAGGAGATATGTAAATGGAATGAAATCTTTGCTAAACCACCGTGTTGTACCACCATAGGCAAGGTTCGTGCATTACGCGGAACAAAGTTTACCGTCTTACTGAAGAAACTCATAACCAGATAGTAAGCCGTGTCCCCATCTTGATTACAAAATCTTTTCCAGCTTTCCTAGGTAGAACGAATGCTTTAATAACGCCTGTAATCTCAGCCAGATGATAATTCCTGAAATGGATGTTTGCTCACTTGTCATGAGTAATCTCTACTACAGAATCGTATTTCCCATATATTCCACGAAATAACAAAGGCGAATTTAAGGAATTTTCCAGCTTTTAGTAGGACAATGTCTGTTCATACCTAGATAACTAGCGTGCGACTTTAAACAAAAGCTGGATCCCTGGACACTTCGTCGTTTAATTATAGCCCCGTATAGTTGGAAAATTTCTTGTAATGAAAAATTCATTTCTTGCACACAGTAAAAACTGTTCAATCTAATTTGCTGCTACTCAAGTGAAACTGGAATATCGTTAGAAATGGTGTGAAAATGTGTAGGATGCCTTTCAACCCCGGACCCTTAAGAAACCTTTAAAATCTGGCGCAAACTTTAATTGTGATCCCTGCGACCAGAGTAGTGGTAGAACTTTTTGATTCATATCGAGACTGTATATGTTTTGAAGATCCTAACTTGGTCTGAAACTCGACTTAACGCGAACTGATAGATCCTAACTCAACACAATCAAATTTCGATCGTCAAGTTTTTTCCACATCCCTAATACTAAGTGTAATATTTTTTATGTGACTCCGGTGCATTAACGCGTTTTTATGCGACAGCGTAGAGTATCGTAATGTACAACATTACGATACTGTACGCTTTCGCAACAAAACTTGTAAATGCACCGTCGACATATAAAATAATATATGCGCCAATGAGCAGAATTCGGGACTTCACGCGACTCGCTTACAATGCTCGCAGGACTTATCTCGCCTCGGCTTTGCCTCGG
This sequence comes from Andricus quercusramuli, assembly GCA_932178445.1. Lineage (NCBI taxonomy): Eukaryota > Metazoa > Arthropoda > Insecta > Hymenoptera > Cynipidae > Andricus > Andricus quercusramuli. The sequence continues at coordinate 241,265 of CAKNXH010062384.1, forward strand.
CTTCGATCGTCCTGCGAGCATTGCCGCTTGTCGCGTAAAGACCCTCATTATGCACCTCGGCGCAAAATATACTATTATGTAACTCCAGTGCATTAACGCGTTTCTATGCGACAGCGTAGAGTATCGTAATGTTGTACATTACGATACAGAGGAAGATCACTCTTCGCGTTACACTCCGCTGTATCGTAATGTACAACATTACGATACTGTACGCTGTCGCAACAAAAGTTGTAAATGGACCGTAGTCAAACAAATATAAAAAAGCATATGCGTTAATGCGCACAATTCGGGTCTTCACGCGACGAACCGCAATGCTCCCAGGACTTATTTCGCCTCGGATTCGATCGTCCTGCGAGCATTGCCTCTCGTCGCGTAAAGACCATCATTATGCGCCGCGGCGCATAATATACTATCAATGTAATATTCAAACAATAACTCAGGTGCGAATGTTCCATCGTTCCCAGGCCTAGTTAACTTTTCCGAAGCTCAGCCTAACCACAGAAATAATAACTGTGAATGAATCCAAGAAATGTAGTACTGAATCTGTGGAATCAAATATACTCGCACACAAAAAACATAAAGTTGCTTGGGCACTGAAACAGACCACCGTACCTATATGTTTCTGAGGTCAATGACGTCTGAGCACACGGCACGCTACGTTATTCAACAAAAGGCCAAAAAGGCTCATTTTCTTAAAATCCTGACATGATGGAGCAAATCTGACACCAGGTTGGGATTTAGCGACCCCAAGAACATTTATTATTCGTTCACTTTACGAAGGCCCCTCCAAGACAGCTGTACATTTGTGTAATTTACATGTAAAAGAAAAATCGAATGAAAGCACAGCTTATACTATGTTAAAGCTTACTTTATTGCGCTTGAGGCGAGTTCCAATTTTTTTTATATACAAATTGATTGGAAAGTATCCTTCGCGAAAATATGAAAACCGTGGTTTTTTCGCGTCTCTTTCTTGTTGCTTGACATTCGATGATGACAATCTTTGAACTGAAAAATCTGAAAAATGTGTAAAAAATCTTGTGGATGCTTTCGTATTTCAACTATGCATACGTAAAAATGAAATTTCTATATACTAATATCATTAAGCGTCAAATCTATACCTATAATTAGGAACAAATAATCATGGAAGACCGATGAACGGTTGTGTGGATGTGAGGACACAGCGGGATGCCATAGCTAAAGGGTTTCCTCGGGGGTCTGCTTATTCATACAGTGCAACCTTTTTGTGAAAAGAGGAAAAAGGTACTTTGATTTCCAATGGCTTTTCGTGCAGCTATCCCTTTTCATTGAGTGGACCCTCTAGCTATAGTATGCCCCTGTGACCTCTCAGCCACACTACCATTCATTGGTCTTCCAGGATTATTTGCTATTAACTAATAGGTTTCAAGTTTGTTATTCCTCATTATTGTTCGATTGTATTTGTTGTAATTTTCCAAGCAATGTAAGCCAAAACATAACTCTTTACTACGCAAATTACGAAAGAGAGCACAGTTATCTTCAAAAGCATTTTACTTTATTTGTTATCAATATATTTAAATTTCGTTTTCACATATGTATAGTCAGAATATGAAAGCTTCTATATGATATTTTCACATTTTTTGCATTGACGCGAAAAAATCACGCTTTTCATCTTTTCGCGAAGGGTACTTTCCAAATCAATTTTTTATATGAACAAATCGGGACTTGTCTTAAGAGCAATAAAGTTAGCTTAAAAATGGTATAAGCTGTGTTTTCATGCTTTCCTCCTTTTACGAGCAAATTGTACAAATGTGACGTGCGCCGAAGAAAGGGGGCTTACTCTGGAAAGCGAGATTTTTCAGGACGAGCGGTCGAAGTCGACCCGATAGACGCGACTTTTAGAAGAGAGGGAAGACCACGAAATCTTCCCTCTCCGCTTGCCACTACATTCTCACGCATATAGCGGCGCTGCTCATGGACGGGGTATAGATGAGACGCGGAGATGTAGTGGTGAGTGGTGGGAGGTGTTTCACGGGATCTCGAGCTCTCGAGCAAAGGCACGATTTCTCGGGTACCTATCAACTCAATTATTAGCAATAATAATGCTCGGACATTTTTTTCGATGGTTTCATTAAAAAGAGCAACTCAAAAACTATCGAAAGGTGTAAAAACCTCGATTTCGATTTTTCCAGAGTAAGCCCCCTTTCTTCGGCGCACGTCACAAATGTAGTTGTTTTGAAGAGGTTTTCGTAAAGTGAACGGATAGTGGGTATGGTGGTTTGGTTCAGTAGCCATAACACTTTTTTTCGTCCCTATGATTTTTTGTTATCAAAAGAGATTTTAAATTTAAAAAAGTGATTTTTTCATTTGAAAAACGTTATTTCTTGGCCTAAGATACCCTGAGAAGGTTCATATATATATATATATATATATATATATATATATAT
>CAKNXH010062384.1:243787-257214 GCA_932178445.1 Andricus quercusramuli
TTGGAAAATTTCACCAACAGCTACTCGAAAAGCATATGCACGGAAACTTTTACAAAAATGTAGAAAAAATCATCATCAGGGCTCAATTCAGGTACGTAGGGTTTTATTTTTGCATGCCAGGACGGTGACATTTCCACCTTAGCATACCGTGCCCGCATTTTATGTCAAGAAGTTCCCAGTCATAGGTGCAGAGCGTGTCATGCACACGCTGAGTACCTAGAACACATACTATCTTGGTGTCCGACCCACGCAGAAACGACGTACATCTGCAGACATAATGCGGCCCTAAGAGTACTTTATTACCATCTTTGTCGCTTTTACGGTGTTGGTCGCGACCCTGCCCTGCCAAACGCTCCAAGGGATATAGAATCAATTGTCCGAAATAAGAAGTGCCAAATTGTCTGGAACTACGATTTTCGGGCAGCAGTCTCCGTTGCTCACTCGAGACCTGACCTTGTTCTCCAAGACTTCAAAAACGAACTATATGCGTGATCGAATTCTTGGCTCCGTCCGAATGCAACATCACTGCAAAGGAGAAAGAAAAGGAGGAGAGGTATCAAGACCTTAAGAGAGAGCTGCAAAGACTGTACCCAAAATATTCGGTACGAGTAATTGTCCTTGTGATAGGTGCTCTCGGAGGTGCGCAATTATCACTGGTTCGTAACCTTAAAGCCATACCCGCGTGCCAAGAATATGCCAAGGCACTTGCGAGATGGATGCAGAAAGCTGTCATCCTTGGGTCGCTTCGTGTCCTCAAGACACACGAGGGTTTCGCCGGCCTGTCGTTCTGATTTCGTCGTGCCCTGTGACCAACAATCTCACGGTTGTGAGACGTGGCCACAGGTGTAATTTACCGCGGTTCTACTGGGGGCTATTGACATTTTTTAGATGGCGGTTGCTCTTAGTAGGACCCTGCGGTGGTTGTTTAACTCTTTTTTATATACTATATATATATATATATATATATATATATATATATATATATATATGAATATGCTCTCCAAAGTATCTCGCCAATTTCGGAGTAAACGAGATGTTAGGTGCAGCACGGAGCGGGCACCTGTTTCGGCCGGAGCTCCAGACATTTACTTTCTGAGCACATGCATGGCAATAATTATTCATTTGCGCACAGAATATGTATACTTCGATGTTTACTAACCCTCATTTCAGAAATTATATATATTTGTTAGGCTCCGAGCCCGGAAACGCCCAATGGGCGTTTACCGCACGCACCAAGGAGTGGGCATTTATAAATGCCCCGAATTTTTTTTATTTAGTAGGTGGGGCAAAACTGAAACGTCCCGAACCCGTTCTAGTTGTCTTCAGATACAGAGAATGCGTTTTGGGAAATATAAAAATTTCTCCTTGTGATAAAGAACAAGTATTTTTGTTGAGGCCCATTCTGAAGCACACAATCATGACAAAAGTCAAGGATGAAAAAAAAACAGTTTTATTTAGATTTGTTAAGATAACATTCCCTAAGCAGATAGCCAATATGTAATAATAGTAAGATTATTCCAAATTACTAGAGAGCATGAATTTTCAAAAATAAAATAAATTTTCAAAAAATAATTTGAATTTTCAACTAAATGTATGAATTTTTAACCAAAAAAATGAACTTTTCAGAAAGTAGTTCCACTTTCAACTAAAATTTTTAACCTACAGAGATGAATTGTAAACAAAAATATAATAATTAATATTTATAAAAACAAAATGTTTCAATTAGAAATAAAAAAAATAACTGTATTCAACCAACAGAAAAGAATTTTCAATAAATTACTTGAATTCTCTACTAAAACAGATTAATTTTTAATTGCATTTTAAAAAAAGAGTTAAACAACCGCCGCGGGGTCCCACTAAGAGCAACCGCCATCTAAAAAATGTCAATAGCCCCCAGTAGAACCGCGGTAAATCACACCTATGGCCACGTCTCACAACCGTGAGATGGGTTGTCACAGGGCACGACGAAATCAGAACGACAGGCCGGCGAAACCCTCGTGTGTCTTGAGGACACGAAGCGACCCAAGGATGACAGCTTTCTGCATCCATCTCGTAAGTGCCTTGGCACATTTTTGGCACGCGGGTATGGCTTTAAGGTTACAAATAAACACATAGAAAGATATAGATAAATATAAAAATATATATATATATAAGCAACTTCGGCCCGGGCGATCTTCAGGTCAAATTTGGTCCAATAGTTTGTTCAATCTTTGACTGCCAATTTTGGCTGTTTATAGACACAAGTTTCTTTATAAGTCTGGCTATCTAATCTTCGGCCGCTTGGCGAAGTCGGTCTAACTTTGGGCCAACGGTCTTACTCTGGATTCGATTTTGCCAATAATTTTATTTTCTATTTTTCTGTTTAAGGCGGAGATCGAAAGTAGTAATAGCATCAGCAAAACTGGAAGATAGCGGGAGGTACGAATGCGTGGCTGAAAGCACTTCCGGCCACCGAGCTTCACTTGCAGCTCAGCTTCTAGTCACTCAGGATACCAGAAATCTGGAAACCAGTGAGTAAAATTTTTAAACGTTCAACCTCGGTAATGGCTGTATAAAATATATGTTTTAATTACAAAAATAAAATCTGGTAATCCATGTCGATTTGTCGCGTTTTTTATTTTGAAAACACCATTTATCACTAGGTAAGATCGAGATAACTTTCATACTGTTGACTAAAAGCTACCTTTAAGAGAATTACTTCTAATCATTTAACATTCGTGTGTTTCTGAATAAACCTATAGTTTCAGTGCGAATTTTAATTCATGAGTTATAATTGACAGAAACCGAAATTAAACTACTATGTACGATTATGTCAACTTCACATGTCAAGAGAAAACATGAAAAAGGCTTGAGTACCTAGACAGTGGATGTCATAGCTTTGAGCAATAGCAATCTTTATCATAAGCATAGATATTTTCAAAGCCATCTATTTATCTTACTGCCTGTCAGAAGCACAATATTATTCGTATTGTTGAGCTGACGCTCAAAAATTAATTCGTTTGGCTTTAGTCATACAGTGCTCATTGTCTCTATGTTATTTAAACATTTTAAACCTTGGAAATCGAAGATGCCGTATGTTCCGAAGACATAAAGGAGTTTAAAAGAAAAAAAGAGTGTGTGCGCAGAAATCGAAAAAAATTACTGACATGAAATAAAACAATATAATTGATCAAGACTATCAATCACAGGAAGTTGCAGTCAATCTATTCATCATTTTAAAGGCTGTATTTATATAATTATAGCATTTTGTTTTAATGTCTAAAAAAGTGTGCTATGTGGGATCATCATTTAAATATAAACTAAATAGAAGTCAATTTTTATTATGCTGTGTATATTGTATACTTAATGATCAATAGCCCGATTACCATTTCAAGTGTATATTTGTCAGGCATTTCACAGTTGGGCTGAAGCTTGATCAATTTCATGCGCGGAAAAAGCAGTATTTTCAAATAGAAGCGATCAATGCGCTTCAACCACCGCAGCCGCTGCACTAGACTATCATAAGTATGGCGTTTCTCGTTCACACATAAACCTAAATGTACATGATGTAACTTTAAGTAATGTGTTTTATTTAATGTTCTGGTACTTTCGTTAAATAAAGAGAGCATAATTTTTCAGTATCATGTTACGTAATTGCCCCATATAACCGGTTTTGTTAGCATATCCTTTGAAACGCGCTTTTATCATAGATTCAGGTTCTTTGTAAACATTCTATGATTGCTAATAATAATAATAATAATTTGGGGTAAAATCTGCAAAAATTTGGATGTTAAAATTTTGCCCCTGGAATCGTTATTTTATTTATCAAAAAATGTAGATTTCCCGAACTATAATTCTTTTCATTATAGGGTGTTTCGGGAGACTTCTGAAGGAATGTTGATGGATTTTTTCAACTTTCAAACTGTTTGTTTTAATTTTAGAGCTATCGCAATGTTTAAATGCTTCTCCTCGGTCACTCAAGGGTAACATTCAGAGGTTGCAAAAATGTATAAGTTTAATGTGGTATTTTCTGCACTTCAAACTTTTTTTTAAATTTTGGTGCAAAATAAATGTTCGTTGCGAAAATTACTTAACTGTGTGAGAACTCAGCTCTGCACAATATTTTGCCATCGCACATTTTTACACGGTTTTGGGCCGTAGGCAATATTTCAATGGTTAGCTTGTTAAGTTTTTTTGGATTTTTAAACAGTTTTTGAACGTCTTGACAAACAAATAAAAAACTTTTTCATCGGACCACTACAGTTTCAATTTTGGGGATATTAAAACACTTTTTATAAACCAAGGTCTGTATATAGGCAACATGGTTATCGTTTAATTAGGTGATCAAAAAAATTTCATGTTATCTAGGTAATGTTCATTTTACGTAACTTTAACGAAAACACTTGAAATTCACACAACCTTTCGTCGTATATTTTCATTTATGTTTGCATCAATTCCCAAAGAATATGCTCTCCAAAGTATCTCGCCAATTTCGGAGTAAACGAGATGTTAGGTGCAGCACGGAGCGGGCACCTGTTTCGGCCGGAGCTCCAGACATTTACTTTCTGAGCACATGCATGGCAATAATTATTCATTTGCGCACAGAATATGTATACTTCGATGTTTACTAACCCTCATTTCAGAAAACACTCGCGACACTGGTGGCCATAATGCTGTCAGCCTTTGCATCGGTGATTTTCGTGACACCCATGCACATATATTCAGAGCACACTGTACAATTTTACTAAATTTATCTTTATGTCATGCACAATCAAACTCCCATCTTCCTCGGTTGGCGTATTCTGCTTTAATGACCAGAATTCAAGAGGAAAATCGTTTTCTTCGTCGGCATACATGTCCTCTACCAATAGGATCCACAACCGATTCCGTTTACGAGGGCTCTTCGAAATAACGAGAAACGATATGTGCACGTATGCACTTTATCTTCCCATCAATCATATCTATATGTGCGCCAATATATCAAGCATTTTAACATTTTTAGCCTGATCTATAGTTCAAATAATACAACTATTATATATATATAAGTTACTGAAATCGCATTTATGAACAGCAGTGAAATAACATTTACTTTAGTTTTATTGAAAATTCAGGGAATGAAAGTAACTGATTTTTCGACTAAACTTAGTTGAATATTCAACCTTGATAGAGACTAACAGGAATGAAAATCGTACTTTGAAATTATCATAAATTCGCGACTGCAGGATAAACAAATGTTATAGCATTATAAAATCACTACAAATATTTTAAGGATGGGATAAGTTCATAATACTTAAACATCTTAATCAAAATAGGAGAGTATTACGTACCAAAATTAAGAAAGAACATGCGTTTAAACGATACGATCATCGTCATAGATTATATCAGATATGACTTCAAAATAACCTTTTTCTGAAGCAGTGCACTTTTATCCAGATGCGGCTCCTGGACCACGATCTGGATCATTCCTGCTTTATAGCACTGACAGTGCTAATTGATAGATATTTCACCTGAAGTTATGAAATAAGAATTCGGCACTATTACTTGGAAATTTTTTTATATTATTATAAGTAATACTTTGAAATATATTTAAAAAATTACAGCGGCTTTAACCTCTGCCATATCCACCTTTGGATAAAGGCAGCCAGTGCTGGAAACCATATTTATAAAAAAGAAGTAAATTAAATATATAGGGTTTTTTCTGGAAAAGAGGGCACAGGTTTTAAATATATCATTTAATATTAAGTAAAACGAGTAAAGCCTTTGGGATATTGAAAAAATTCAAACCAACCATTCTTATCGGTATTGATAGTTATAATCATAATACATGTATATTTTTCGTTCTAATAAAATTACATACTTACTCGTGCAGAAATTTCGCCGTGGCCCCGACCGGGCCCAGACTCGTTCATATCGGGCCCTGGTGGGGAAATCGAGTCAGGGCCAGACTCATCATGAAACACGTGGCCGCCTTGGAGCCATGTCTAGGGGCCCAATCAAACGCCCGATCTGTCCCCGGTCCGGCCCATATTAATTACCCGAGTCTAGCCACATTATTTACTTTTTTATAAGGAATTAAAACCCTTCAAAATAATTATAATACAATATTATATGAAAAGCCAAATTAATATAATTGAGCTTTATTTTGAATACACCTTAAAAATAATGAAAAATGGTTATTTGGACCTCTGCTTCCGAATAGGGGCCGTACTTAAATTACGTAACGGCTTATAGGCCCTCATTGAGACCCCCTCCCCCGTCCTGTAACCGACTGTAACAAAATTTTTCCCCCCCCCCCCCCCCCCTTACCTAAACTTTAGTTTCCGAGAATGTTTTACTCTAGTTATTGCTATTAGAATTAGGCAGGGGACTCGAGAGCTTCATTTACAAAATTCCCTTATTTTTCCTTATCTAATTTTTCATTTTTCTTGATCATTAATATTCAAATACCAGAATTTTAATCTTGAAATACTTTCAACATAAAATCTTTTATAAACTGAAAAAAAAACAGTATTTCAGATACAAATTAAAAATTTTGAAATTCATTAATTTCAAAGGAAAATAGGAAATATTTAAATTTTTAACAAAACAACAGAATTTTCAACCAAAAGTATGACTTTAACAAAATAGTTTTATTTTCAACCAAACAGTTGCATTTTTATCCAAGAAAGATGCAATTTCTCTTAAAACAGATGAATTATTGATTAAAAAAAAAAGATTTTTTTAAATAGTTAGATTTTCATCCAGAAAAGATTTCAGTTTTCTTCTCAACACCAAAATATTAAATTTAACCACAAAGTAAATTTTCTACAAAATAGTTAAATTTTCAACGAAAAAGCAGAATTTTTAAGCAAAACGTATGACTTTTCAACAAAATTGTTGAATTTCAAACCAAACAGTTGCATTGTTATCCAAAAAAGATGTAATTTCTGCTAAAGCTGGTGAATTTTTAAATCAGAAAAACAAATTTTCAGAAAAGAGAGTTGCATTTTCATCCAAAAGGATTTCAATAAACTTCTCTACAGAAAAATACAAATCTTAAACAAAAAGTAAATTTTCTGGAAAATAGGTGAATTTTCAAAGAAACAGTTGCAATATTTCTACTAAAAAAAAGATGCATTTTTAAATTAAAAAGACAAATTTGCAGAAAAAATATTTTTCATCCAAAAGATATTTCAGTTGACTTATCAGCAACAAAATATGAATTTTAAACAAAAGGTTAATATTATACAAAAACTGTTGAATTTTTAACCCAAAAAGAAGAATTTTCCTACCGTAACAAATCGGAAATGTGTAGCCTCCCCCCCCCCCCTTGATCTGTTACGTAATTTAAGTACAGTCCCTTACCGTCCTAGTCTTCTGCATTTCAGAAGACGTTGCTTATGTGGGACAGCATTTCCTCTTCACGATTCACATCATCATTAATTTCTTCCTCATCATCTGCATCAACATCAACATCTGAAACTGTTTTGCATTATTAGTACAATCTGATCTCAAAATTGAATTTCCACATTTTAATCCACAAATATTACCCCTTATGCCGCCACTGGAGCGATAACATGCATAACTTCAAACGTAGAATTTAAAATATAACCTCAAAATTGCAACTACTTGTTTTACAAAATAGCGCTACCGAGCGAAGAAATATCCAATTATAATTTTTTTGACTAAAATGAGGAAATCGAATATTCAGGTTAGAACTTGGATCCAGTACAATACAATTAAATATACCATACAATTTAATAATACCATACAAAAAATGTAATATCATAAAAGACTTACCTTCGTTGCTTTCTTTTTCATCGCGTGAATACGGAATTTTGCTGATGGCACGATGTTTGCGAACTCGCGGTGTGCTCCTTAATTTTGGCATTTATTATTAATGTGTTAAGAATATATTATACGGTCGAACACTCCCAGCACATTTGCAACGCAACACCACGAAAGAAAACAAAAATTAAGGTTATGTTCGTGGTTATATTACATCTAGCGCATATGGGTCAAGATGGCGCTGCGAAGAGGCTATATGACGTCACAGTACATAGCCCGGTCTGGTACGAGTCAGGGCCACAGAATTCTTCCTATCGGGACCAGATAGTACACATCGGATCAGGCCCTAGTCGGTAATCGGTAATATATATGGCAATTTCTGCACGGGTACTAGCATTTAAAATCAAATAAATATAAAACACCTAATCAAGCAACCTGAAACAGTTTAAAAAATCTTATAGCAGCAAAAATTTAGAAATGATTAGAAGTAAAAAGTTACGTCGCCATGTCGTAGTTAACATTTTTTATTGTTTGATTGAATAACGGCAAATAAGTGGTAAGCTGCATTGTGACGCAATCCATTTTTATTAATGTTACTTATAAAAAAATTATAATTATCAAAAATATTTAAAATATAATTAAATATCGGTGGGATATCCCATTTATGTCCCACGATATCTCAGGCATATCCCAGGAGATCTCAGGGACATCACGAATGATACCCTACGGGGCGGAAATCTCGTTATCCTTGGAATGTCCCAAAGATATCTCAGAATATGCTGAGGATATCCCATTAATGTTGCAATTTGTATACTTCGGGATATCTCAAATTCCATAATTCGGTACATCCTAGGATACCCGTGCAGAAATCGCCATATATATTACCGATTACCGACTAGGGCCTGATCCGATGTATACTATCTGGTCCTGATAGGAAGAATTCTGTGGCCCTGACTCGTACCAGACCGGGCTGTGTACTGTGACGTTATATAGCCTCTTCGCAGCGCCATCTTAAGCCATATGCGCTAGATGTAATTAGGTATTTTCACTTCATAATGAGCTAACTTCACTTCGTTAGCTGCTGAGGGGAAAACAATGGATCAAATGCATGGGATTCGGTCAATTTTTGCCCTATTTTGTTAATATCTTCGTAAAAACTAATTTATTCTATATAAATGCATTTGAAAAATAGGTTTTATTTTTTAAGAACTATTCAATGACATAATAAAGTAGTAATAATTATTATTCATTATGAAGATATTATCAAAATAAAGTTTTGTCCCATGCATTTGCTCTATTGTTTTCCCCTCAACACTCAACGAAGTGAAGTTAGCTGATGGTTGAACTGAAAATACCTAATATAATCACGAACATAACCTTAATTTTTGTTTCCCTTCGTGGCGTTGTGTTGCAAATGTTCTGGGAGTGTTCGACCGTATAATATATTCTTAGCACATTAATAATAAATGCCAAAATTAAGGAGCACACCGCGTTTTCGCAAACATCGTGCCATCAGCAAAATTCCGTATTTACGCGATGAAAACGAAAGCAACGAAGGCAAGTCTTTTATGGTATTACACTTTTTATGGTATTATTACATTCTGTGATATATTTAATTGTATTGTACTGGATCCAAGTTCTAACCTAAACATTCGATTTCCTCATTTTAGTCAAAAAAATTATTATTTGATATTTTTTCGCTCGGTGGCGTTTTTTTGTAAAACAAGTAGTTGGAATTTTGAGGTTATATTTTGGATTCTACGTTTAAAGTTATGCATGTTATCGCTCCAGTGACGGGGTAAGGGATAATATTTGTGGATTGAAATGAAGAAATGTAATTTTGACAAATTCAATGCAACCGAAGAGGAAGTGCTGTCCCACATGAGCAACGTCTTCTGGAATGCAAAAGACTGGGACGGTAATCGGAAGCAGAGGTCCAAATAACCATTTTTAATTATTTTTAAGGTATTGTTAAAATAAAGCTCAATCCTATTAATTTGGCTTTTCATTTAATATTCTGTTATAATTATTTGGAAGCATTTTAATTCCTACAAGAAAAGTAAATAATGTGGCTAGACTCGGGTAAATAATAGGGGCCAGACCGGGGACAGATCGGGCGTTTGATCGGGCTCCTAGACATGGCTCCGAGGTGGCTACGTGTTTCATGATGAGTCTGGCCCTGACTCGATTTCCACATCAGGGCCCGATATGAACGAGTCTGGGCCCGATCGGGGCCACGGCGAAATCTCTGCACGGGTATTCTTACGATGTCTCATATTTAAAATGCAAGATACAAGGATGTCCCCAAGATATCCTAATTATATAATTTTTGATAATTCTGGAAATTCGTATATGTACCCTTTGCTAATAATTTATACTCTCTATGCTTTAAATAAACAAACTCATCATTAATTCTTAAAATATATTTTCCCGGAGCTAGAAGTAAGAATCGAAGATCGTATGTAGAGCCGTCTTCATAACTTTTCAGTCTTGTATTTTTCAACACTTGTGACTTTTTGCTAACCGTATACATCGTTTTACTATATTTGCAAAATTGTTTTGAGTGTCACAATTTTGAGATGACTATTTGTTTACTCCGTGTCTGAATGCAGATAAGATCATATGGGTATAGATATTTATTATGCTTTTCTATATGTAGATGTGTATCTTTGAGTATAAAACGTAAAACGTGCAATAGGTAAACATAAAACTAAAGCAAAATTTGGCAAAATAATGAAAAAGTAAACAATTTTTACATTAGTATATCAATTTCAATGAATTCATGCATGCAAGCTGAAGGTTTAAAAAGATCAGAAGCTTCGGCTTTTTCTACATTACAGCCAACTTAACCTCAAAAGTGCACAAAATGTATATGTGTTTAACAAGTTTAATTGGGGTTACAATAGAAATCAAATCATGAATAACAAAAGTAATGAACAACAATTTGTATTCAATAAAATGAAACATCAAATCAATTAGTTAAAACATAAATAGTCATCGCTGAACAGTGGATGCAAGGTTTACTTTTCAAATAGTAATATAAATAAAATTGAAATGAGTAATAATAAAAAGTTAATGTAAAACATGAAAGAATAAATAAATGAAATAGACATAAAAAATTGTATCAAAATTTTCATGAGTTTCATCCATTGCCACAGATATCCGCGAATACATAATATCTAACCTCCGCAGCGAGCTTTCATATATTTACATATTACATAACAAATATACATTAAAAATTTCTTGAAAACAATAAAATTGGTGTTCTTATATATTCTTTTTTATTTCTTGAATGGAAATCTACTAGTAATGTAATATAATATCAGCAGAATTTTTTATTATAATATAGGGATATTTGTGGGACGTTTTACTGTAGTATTGGGATATCCTGTGGACATTCTGTACGGGAAATCGTCAGGATATCCTCATGAGCAGGAATCTCGATATTCCTGGAATATGCCACGGATATGCCGGGAGATTTATGGGACATTTTTCAGGATATCACATATCCTGCGGGGATATCCTAGGGATATGCCAAGGATATCATTTGTTTGTGAGGGTACTAATTTCATTAATGTATCGCGAATTTTGGGATACGATCCTTTTTGTATCTTTCGAATGAAGCAAGCGTAGGATAACACGTTGGATCTTATTCACGTTGTTATACTTTTCTATTTCAATCTTTGATTTTCAGTTTATGTTGAGAAACAAACACAATTAATTCTTCGTGAGACATGTTTGATGCTAGAAGATTTTTTAAATGTTTTAGTCAATATATTTACTTTCAAAAAATGATGTAATGCAACATCCAAAAAAATGAAATTAGGTATATACATTTTAAATTGGACGTATCAACCATGGTAAATATGGAATAGCATGTATGAAATTTAGGAATTTTAAGTTAGATTAAAATCAAATTCAAAGTCCTATTTAACGTCCAATTCTCAAGTTAAGGTATAGAATTCCTGAAAGTAAAACAAGAATCCAACCACCAAATTTGGACAACCACCACAAAATGCTCCTATTGTAATTTAAAAAAAAAAATTGTTTACAAAAATAAAAAAAGAGGAAAAAAAATAAGAAGGCAACCAACCAAAGGCCCTTCCTTCTCTTTTTATTTCTTTCGTCTTTTTTATTTTTATTATCATCAAATCACAATATGAAAGCATTTATAATATTTACCAAGGTTTCGTTTCTTATACAGCACCCTTATCAAGGTGAGAAAAATTAGAGCAGGTGTGAATAGCGACAAAACAACGACGCTCTCTCCTCGATACCTGAGATCTTGGTGTGGCTCAAAAGGCAAATCCGTTATAAATACGTCAGAAATAAGAGAAAGTCAAGATTCATGAAACCTTATTGTTGAATTTAATTAATCATACTAGAATAACTTTTGTTTAATTTATCAAAATCAGTTTTCAAATTAATAGATACTTCTTTTGTTTTTTAATATAAAGCATTTCTATAAATTCCCTCTTTCTCTCATTACTTCCACTATGTAAAATTTCAACATTATCCCAGTCAAACTCATGGTCAACATCAACAAACCCTTTTTTATTTCTAGCAAGAACACTCTTATAACAACGTCCCAAACGAACATCACTTTTGTGTTCCTCCATCCAAGTATTAAGAAGTATGCCAGTCTGTCCCAGGTAAGTCATCTTACAGATCTTGCAAGTGATCTTGTAAACAACACCACCTTTTTCAAATTTATCTAAAGGATCTTTAAAAACAGGTATTGTTGAATCCATTTTAAACAGTATAGGAAAAAAAATTCTTTTTAAACATTACAATAGGAGCATTTTGTCGTGGTTGTCCAAATTTGGTCGCTGGATTCTTGTTTTATTTTCAGGAATTCTGTACATAGCATGTATGATTGTTTTATTATAGTTTGTACAAGTTTTTATTTGTTAGTGTCAATTGTTTTTACTTTTACGCAATGGAAATCCATTTAGTAAATCCAAAGCTGTCTCCTCACAATAAAGCGACTTTACCCGCCTGTGAATCACTGAGTGCAGACATTACCTTTAAATCCTATTGGAAACTCTGCGAGCCAATTTTCTTCTCGAAAATACAGTTTATTCTCTCTTGCTTCTTCTGACTTCTATTGCTTTGGGCCAATTCTATAAACGACTCAAAAGTTAACTTCGATTTTGCTCAACTCTAACACATAATATAAAGATTCACGACTTTTACAATATTGCCGCACTCAGAATACTTTGAGAACAACGGAAAATACAAATAAATAAAAATTATTCTGTATATACTATCTGCCCTTCATTTAAATCTGCAATCACGAAGAATTAAGTTAGATTACGTCATTTGATTTGATTTTTTGCTTGAAGCACAAGTTTTCTCAACTTTGGAAGGTAATAAAAAATCCAATTCCAATTGAAGAAAAATATAAATTGGATGTCTAGCTACTGAATTGCTAAATTCATATTTATTCCAAGTAATTAAACATTCATAACTAAAATCAGGCTAACTCACATGGGCCATACATGCTTTGAAACGCAGACGCCATTTCGGATGTTTTTTGAACTTCAAGTTATTGCAGTGTATTCGATGTTAGTATTTTATTTAACCTCAGATTTTTTGAGTAATAATAAAACTTCTATGAATAACGAAAATAAGATATATATATATATATATATATATATATATATATATATATATATATA
>CAKNXH010062384.1:267214-278904 GCA_932178445.1 Andricus quercusramuli
GGCCATTATTGTACTGCTCCCACCACTGACTCATAAAGGGCTACTTAAGTTCCTGAAAACAGGCACGTAATACGCCCGAATCATGCCTGCGGCGTATAAACTAATTTCATACTCCCTTTCTAATTCATAATATAAGCAAAGTTCATTTGAATGAGAAAGTAAGTTCGTATAAATAAAATGTCCCTGGTGTGGCGGGCAAGGCTCCTTACCAAATTAGTTTAAAAAAATTAAATACATTACTGACATCTCATTTATTATTATTTATTAGAATAAATAAAAGTTTCGCCCACTTCATTACGTATATCAATTTTTTTAATTGTTCCTAGTTTAACGGTCGCTGGTGTAACAAAATCAACCAATTTTAATGTGTGAAGAGTGCTATTTGTGGAGATTATTAAAAAGTTATGAATCAATTTATCGACAATTCGATGTTTATAGCCTGTCACTCTGACATTAAAAATGATAAACTATAAATAAAGAAATACATAATGACTAATCAACATAACGATTTACAACTGGAGAAAGGTAGGAAGAGGATATCGCAGACGTGAAAAAAGTGCCAAAACGAGATACAAAATTCAATGAAAGAGAAAAAAATCTCTTGAAGAAAACAGGAACCATGAATTGCATGTAAAAATTTCATCTGTCTATAAATAAACGGATCAACCTTATTATTTAAAATTGATTCTCATTCCTTGAAGAATTTTTATTTAAAATATTATATGAGAAATGTCAATAGCAAGTATTTCTCGGAAGTACGAATATGTGGAACTTTTACTTCCCTATATACCGAACAGGCTGACTGAACGCTGTGATATACTACTTGTTGATTGGAGAATGCTTGCTTGGCTTGAATTTCATTTACTTATGCCATGAATAATGTCGCAGTTTTCTTCGCGAAATTCATGAAGAGTCGCTATTATCGAAAAAAGTTAGCTTTGAAGTTTTCAATGCTTTTATTTCATGTATTCTACAATTTCCGTTCAGTGATTCGACCTATCCGTATTGTCATAGTGTTGCCCTATAACGCGAGTATGTGTAGCAACGTACTATAACATACACTAGATTGACTATAAAAAGGTGACTTAGTTCAAGTAAACGCCAATGCGATAGCGAGCAAAGTACTTTATCAATAATAGCACCGTCTCTCTTAAAGCTTTCTATGGAAGCAAGTAGGAGGCGTAACTTTACGAAAGTCGGTGTTTCACGACGCAGTATAAACTACCCGACCCCTCGAAAGAGAGGAATTCAAATACAAAACTTGCTTCGAGTAGCCTACTCCGCAAAGTTACTACTCCGGTAGTGAGATGTACTCTTTTCGTTATGCTTTGATACCCAAGCAAAGCAATGTTATAATTTTAAAAGCCGCACATCAATTTTACAATTTTCCTGACTGCTTTTCATAAATTTGGATTCAAACTTTATTGGGATTTGCCCATGTCATCGAATAATAATAATATTAATTTTCAAAATTACAAATACAAATTCAACATGTGAATTGATAGTCTCACCATGTTGTTAGGGTGGCAGAGGTGTGTTGGATGTCCATGAAGCGGGACAATCTACCTTATAACACCATCTGTGAAAAAGCTAAGAATTACACGCCTCTGAATCTCGCTGATCCGAATAACACGAACATCCATGCTACCCCTTTTGAGCAGATCAGACGGGAATGGAAACAGAAGTCATTAGATGGAGAGCATTCCAGTGTGCAAGATCAACCCAACGTGAATACTGAGGCATCCAACCTGTGGCTACAGAGGGGCCAACTTGTCAGATATTTATGTGTACTGTCTCTTTTCTGATCACTCTATTCCGTGACTGACCACGGTAATTGACTCTGTCAGTACAGTAGCTTTAATAACAGGTCCTTTAAGGTCCTGTGATTAAAAGTTGCTTTTAACATTAATAATCGTAAAAATAATAAACTTGCAGTAAGAGATCTTATCGCTTTGGTTAGGGACATCAGGGATAATTTGCTTATGTCAAAAGGCCGAACTCTAGAGATAGAACGAAAGGTTGATTTGGCTGGGAAAAACGTCGATAATGAACATCTGTTAGAGGAACCTGCATCACAATCTGCACAACCTCATTATCATCCAGTACCACCGCATCCTTCAGAAGCAGATAACCTGATTGAACCGGAGGCCCAAAAAAACGCGTAAAATAGACATATCATATGAACAGAGATGTATTGTATTTTTTGACAGAGAAAAGTCGGCAAGCTGTGAGAAGGGAACATCATTGTCTCTTCTTACTTAAGTTTCCGCATGTAGCCACAAGAATAAAGGAGCAGAATCTAGCAAACCAAAAACGCTCAATATCTTCCAAAAAAGTGCATCCGGCTGTTGAAATAGCTACCATCGAAATGGAAGTGGACCAACAGCCTGCTATTGGTGAACTGCCTCTGGAAAATGTAGATAATGAGAAAGTGATTGAAGCTGAAACCTTAAGTGCTAGGTATAATAAGGGTCAATTATCGGATCCCCTTGAACCACATCCTGACATTAACGTTACAATTAATGTAAACAGCGAATTTCTGGAAAAAACTGCAGCACCTTCAAAGAAACTACCTAAACAACAACAGTTTCCCTATAAATTTGAACGCAGAACTAGTTACGTTACATATGCAAACTCTTATGTAATGTGTAGCTCTGTCAGTCGTTAAAACGTTGGGCCTACAAGTAAAGTACAGCCCAGGAAGGTAACGAGATACACCATGGAAAATCAGGTTGAATGTGAATGTCAGCAAAGTAAGGAGCAAAGTTGGTAGATCGACTCAATATAGAAAGGAAAACAGAACCAGAAAGCTGACACAGCAGGTAATTAAAATCATCCAACCTCGGCATATTGTAGAATTAACACCAGTAATATTGGATGAGATTATAGACTTTCGACGGCAAAAACTCGATGTTCTTACTGCCAGGCTGTTTCAATATAATGAGAGTAGTGCAAGAAGTAAAATCAATACTTTCAAGTAGATGAAAAAAGATTATATCGTGAACTGACTACTGGCCGCGTGATTGGGAAGAATAAACAGAAGCCACTTCGGTATTGCGTAATTCCAACTAGAGAAAGAAATTGTGACTCTATGTTCGCAAGGAGTATTTAAAAGATCATCGAATATTCAGATCTGATGCTAAAAATCCCTCTGAATTTTGACCGACAGCCTGTCTGTCAACGATTTATCAGTGGCCCAGAGTTTTAATTGTAGAGGAGGTATATTCTCATCGCAACGAGAAAAACATCCTCACAGAAGAACAAAACTGACGCAAAAACTCGCGGAACAGTAATCATCTAGAATCTATAGACGTTGTAGCTATGGTGCAAGCAGGGATTGACAAAAAATGTTTGCTAAATTCTATTTCGCAATTTAAAAATAAAATAAAATGACCCATCTTCTGTACATGGATGAACTGAATCTATACGCTTGTTCAAAGCAGAAACGGCAGCCAGTGATCCATATCATAAATCAGTTTTCCAATGATACCTACATGGATTTCGGACTAGGTAAATGCAGAATAGTGCATTTAGTCAGAAAAGATGTATAGGAACCGCAGATCTATAAAACGAAAAAGAGGACCACATCGAGGCAATGGCTAGGGCAAGTCATATAAATATCTGGGTGTTATTGAGTCTAAAAACATACAATAAATAATAAAAGCATAATAACTGCCTTTACTACAGGACTCCTATCTGTTCTGAAGAGTTCTCTCAACTCGGCGAACAAGATCAGGGCTATGCCATCAATATCCTGACATACTCCTTTGGGCTGATCAAATCGTCGAATACCAGCCTTAAAAGTATGAACAGAACCATGTCAAGAAACTGAGTAAGTCACAGGTTAAACAGTTGCGAGAATACTTGCACACCGGTCGAGATGATGCTTTCTACAATACCATCTGTGAAGCGGATCTCCATTACGCGCCCTTGAATTTATCTTTTGAGGAGGCTTTGAATATCAGGCAACAATTCATGGAGAAATTAGAGGCGCAATGAAGTGTGCGATCGACATAAAGTGGTCACCGAGGCTTCAAATATTTGGTTAAAGAAGGGCGTTCTGTTTTTAAAAACGAAAGGATTCATCGTTGTGACTTAGCACTCGGTTGTCAGCACGTATTTGATTGGTTCTGACTGTGAGGAGAAACCAACGAATCCATCGAACACATTATTGATGGCTTTCAGGTAATGGCACAGAGGAAGTACACGCACATACATAATGATCTAGCAGGCATTATAAATTAACAACTTACTCTAAACCAATACTGTTAAAAATGTTTGAGATTTTACAACGCTTCCACAATACAAGCGTAAAGTAAAATTGCAAACACGGCATTGGAATGACGAAACTGCAATACATATATTGTAAGTGTTGCAATTCGTGGAGGCACCATCGAGCTTTCAAATATCGCGAACTCTATGAGATACTGTAAAATTCCAATACATCGTATATTGTAGCGCTACTTTACGTTTCGGAAATAAACTTTCGTTGACTATCCAGACGTATCATTATGAATATCTCCAGGCCAATCGATCCTGAATCATGATGCATCCACTTAATGGGAAATTGTAGACAAGCTATATAACCAATATCCATAGGTATAGTATTTTCCATAAATTACAATAATCACTTGAAAAATACATGTTTATGTTGCATTATTACGTAATTTCTTATTATATAAACCATTTTTGTTTTACAATATACTTGATATGCATTTTTTGAATGTTATCAGTTTTACTGTTTGTCAATTTCGACTCTAACATCAGTAAAAGAAGCACATATATCTTAAAATGAAGGAGAAAATGAAACATTTATTGTTCAAAACTTAAAGTTTATCATCATGGAAAAAGTTTCACTGGCTTATTATTTTTATTGAAATTTGTGTGAAATGCACCATTTCGACTTCAATGCTAAAAAATGAGCGTTTTTAAATACAGTTGAAGTGGTATTAATGTTTGACCAGACTTTTTTAAACACTTTTTTCATAAATAGAGTTAAACGTATAATATGACATTCTTCCGACCAGGTTAGAAGACCTTGATGATATTAAGGAGATCATCCAATATCAATTGGATAATAAAGGTTCTTCTTAACATCAGCGAGGTATTTTTATCTGTTCTTAAGTATGACATATTATACCTTCCACTCTATTTATAATCAATTATTTACTTAGACGCATAACATTGTACTTTACCGTGTACCATCTATTAATAAAAATGAACGTTTTTCAAAATTGAATAAAAAAGTAAATATTATTTATTTTGATCGTAAGATTTTCTATATATTTTTACAAGTCTAAAGTTAAAAAAACACAGGGTTATAAAATTAAATCGACAGAATAGGGGGCGCTATAACATCTCAAAGAATGTGTCCTGAAAACATAAAACCCCTATCTGCTTGACATTATATTGAAAATTCGCAGAATGGCGCTTATTTGAAACTTTTTTGCGAATTTTTACGTATTTTTTGTGCTTTTTAATCTGTTAAAAATCAAAAATGATTATTTTTCATTTATTCCAGTTCGAACTATAGCCACATATGTTAAATATATGTGTGAAACTTGATTTCGTTCGGTCCAGTGGTTTCAACGTGTCATGTTGATTACCACTTCGAAAAACGCAGTTTTGAGAAAAACGCACTGGAATTTTTAGAACCAGTTCCAGTGAAAATCATGAGTCTAAAGTTCACAGCGTTCACAAAAAACGAAAGAATTTTTTCTTTCATGAAAAATCATAACATTTTTGCTGATAATGACAGCATTTAATGCCAAAAGCACCCCAAAAAAGTTGTATCCCTCTAGCTCATGTGGAACCCACCCTGAAGCATAAATAAGCCTCTGGAGTAAAAAAAAAAGTTCTGTAAAAATAAACTAATAATAATATAAAGCCTGATTCAAACGAATCTCTTTGCGTACGAATTCTACATACCCAATACTATGAAAAGATGCAGCAAGAAAAAACCAACATTTTTTATTGTTGAAACTGTATTAAACAAAACGCTTCTATGGAAAAGTTCTTCCTACAAAAAAATAAGTCTTTTTACGCAAAGATAGACCACGTCCGAGAACACAAAACAGAAAAAACCATTGAATAGTGGAAATCATATTATGGATAGAGATGCAGCAGCTGCACTTCACTTCCATCCATCACTTTGTCTTGTATATCTTACAATGTTTGTTTGTTGTTTCACCTAGCGCAACCGTCAATTTGTTCTGCCCTTCACTGTTCTCTAAACTCGCACAATGTCTTAATTAGCTAAGTGGTGAATCGACGCATGATACCGTACACATCAACAAGACTTTGAACTATCAATACTGCAACTATGTCACACTTTGAATGCGTTTAAGTGCATGCAGCTGTTTTCCACGCTACGAGTATTCCGCCACGGTCCATCTCACATGATTCTCAGATGTCAGCACGAACAAGTGGTGTTTTCAATTAGATTCAAGCAAACGTCAGTGTAGCTTCTCGTTTTCATTGTAATTATTATAATTTAATATTTATAATACACTCGTATTTACAATTACTTCAATCATAATAAATATATTAAAATACTTTTTAATAAAGCGTTACAGCTACCGATACTTTTAACTTTTGTAATGCTTTACTCTTACTAGTAACAATTTGCTCGTAAGCGTCAATATTATGCGAAGTTGTAATTTTACATGTAGGTTATCTTACAGCGGAAAAACATAACTAAGGCACATTTTTTTGAGTTTTTGGTATCAATGGAATCAAACTGGTACTATAGTCTAGTGGTAAGCACCCTTGCCTCTAAACTTCAGTGCTAGCAGGACGAGAGTCCGCTGTACATGTAGGGGTTTCACTGCAATTTTCTTCGTGTACTACAAACATATTTTAGGTGAATGCTAGTGCAGATATTTCGAAAGACGGACGCAGCAGCTGGGGTGGAGAATCAGAGCCTTGACTAGTCTTTGTTTCGCCCGGTGTGACTTGATAATTTCGCGCCCAGCTCCCAAACGCCACGGGAAAATATGTGGATATTTGTGCCCAGGCCAACTGGCAA
Source organism: Andricus quercusramuli (assembly GCA_932178445.1). Lineage (NCBI taxonomy): Eukaryota > Metazoa > Arthropoda > Insecta > Hymenoptera > Cynipidae > Andricus > Andricus quercusramuli. The sequence goes on from CAKNXH010062384.1 coordinate 274,242, forward strand.
AAACTTTTTTTTTAAATAGATAGATGAAAAAGTATTAATATGGTCTCGTTTGCGCCCCTCGCTAACGGTGCCTGGTGCGAGGGCACCGACGGCATCGCCCTAGTTACTATGTGGCTTTGTGTAGAATCAGTAGAGCCATTTCCTGGAGGGGGGGGGGGGCTGATTGCCCGTGGGTTTGGTGGAAATATGAGGTATGTCGCATAAGGTGTACCTGACTGAGAAAAAAGAATATGTCGAAAACCGTAGAAACTAACTTGTAGCGGTTGCAAAATCAACAGAGAATACATACAAATAAGAAGGGTGCACCAGTGACGCAGAAAATGTGAATACAAAAAACTCGTTATTAGGGAGTAGGCTGCGTGTAACTCTCATAATCAAAATTATAATTTGTAATTATTTATAAGAATAAGTGATTTTTTTCAATTGCGAGTATTGATTAAGTTCACCGAATACATTGGAAAAATATATGCAAAGTACTTTGAGGTGCCTAAAATTTGTAGGAGAAGTTGAATACTATAAAATAAATCTTTAAAATATTGTAATTATAATATTATAAAGAAACACTCTGCAAAGGACTTTGCACATTTTTTAGCCTGGATTTGGTTTTACAGAAAAGTTGCAAGAACATTTTCTAATTTAATTCTTTCAAATAACTAATTTTTATTGCAAATTCAGAAAGAGCGCATCATTTTACCAAAAAGGGGTGCTTGCATTAACGAAAATGTGTTTGTTTTTATACTGAAGTTGTTGATGCAAACGGTTTTCTTAAATATATCCGTTCACCCAGATGGCACTTACGTATCTTTTTAGTTTAGACGGCAGTATGGAATCATTGTTGAAGTACCAATAGGGGAGGAAGACGGGAAACAGAATTCAAAATAATCGAACTATACGTATTACATGAAGAGTCTTTAAAAAATTAGATAATTTCCTGCATGTTATTTCACACCTTGAATGGTGTCACAAAAAAAAATTCATGTTAATCTTGTAAGAAATTCATAGCTCAATGCGAAGGACGCAGAAAAATGGATGTTAAAATCTAGATGTACCGCGTAACATGCTGTATGTTAAAACCTAATCCTTCAGCATTATTTCTTTAAGGGCCCACTGGGTCTAGATAGCCCAGAGAAAAATTTGTGTCCCAATGCCTGCCCTTCAAATACCAAAAAAGAGGGCCTAGAGTAAAAAAATGATGAAAAACATAATTTTAATTTTTTCGCAAAAAATGAAACTTCGGTCGCTCAAATAAATACCTTTTTGCAAGCATAGACTATTACACTGTGTAATTATTCTTTTTTTTAAGATAGTTTATTGCAATAATAATACAGTATCGAGTTTCAAAAAATATATACATGTATGATTTTAGAATTTTATAAGTCATTAGACAAAAATTTAAAATGCGACCGATCTATTTGCTAGGTAAATCGGAATCTCTGTAAAAATTGTATCCCTGGTGAATAAGGAAGGTAATTTTTGTACTGAAACAGTTTCCTTATAATTATTCTTTCATTAATGAATACAAGAATTAATATTTGTACTTTGAAAAAGTGTTTTCATTGTGTTTTTCTGCACTTTTATGAAATTTTAGTTTTTCCAAATTTTTAAATTTAAACACGAAAATAATTATACTTTTTCAATAGAATAAGACAATGTCCATTGCAGCTTGATGGTTCTCAAAGTTTTCTTTACAACCCTTTTTGAAATGTTCAAATCGAAAAATTAGAAAAAAGAGGTAATTTTTCCAAAATAAAGTAATCTTTCCTTTTCTTCAATTCATTTTCGCGTAAACAATTTTTTTACTAATTTAACATTAAGTTGGAAAATCTTAATATGAATCATTCTTTTCGCTATTAAAAAACGATGAGATTCGTCTATATTAATGTAATTTTACTGCTGATGGATAGGATTTCGTACAGAATGACGCATAGGGGCCACATAAGCCCCGCATGCTTCTTCAAGGTAAGAAAAATTGAAGGGCCCTGATTAGGGTTAATCGTTTAATATATAGGTTTTAACATCCATTTTCCAACGTGTAATACACGTGACCGTCCTATCGAGGCCATGACATTCTCGTAAGATTTTGTTATTATCTGTAATATTAGCACTTAATTTTCTGCTATGTTAGACGCAAATAAAATTATATGTTTGGTTTTACTATCTGGGGTGTTGAAGGGAAATATCCTGATACTTAACTCATTATTAGAGCTCATGCGCAACTCGCGATGGGCAAAAAAATATGCACTTGAGAAGGGGCCGGCGATACACCACGTTGACAGTTTAAGCGGGCGGGGGGTATGGCGAAATTTCATAATTGTCTAGGACGGGGTTCAGAGGGGTCAGCTAAATTCCACGTAGACAGCTAGGGGGATCTTGAATAGCCTTCGTTTATTTACAAGAGGGCTAATTGTTGATTTTTTATGTGAAATTACTAATAGGAATGCTGTGAATTCTTTTTGTAGACTAAAATTGCTCTGTACAGTAAAATTTCTAAAGAAAGTGCTGTGTGTTCTTCCATAGTTGAATTTTAAATATGCCTATCCTCAACATCTAGATTTTACTTATGAACATACATTTTTCTCCGTGCATTAACCGATGACATACACGGCTTCAAAATGGGCTTTCGAAATCTAAATGTGGATAATTCATGATTACCATTATTATAGCTGGGATCTCTTTATCTTCACCTTTAAAACAGCACCAGCCAACTTACAACTGATTGGTACATATGTTAGGCTCAAAGACCGAAAACGGCTAAAGACCGAAAAATACGGCCAAAACGCGTTCTGGCCGTTGCAGAAATGCCAGAACGCGTTGTGGCTGTTTTGAAAACGGCCAAAGACCGAAATAAACGACCAGAACTAGTTTTGGTCGTTTTCAGAGCGACCAGAACGCGTTCTGGCATTCTTGAAAATGCCAGAACGCGTTCTGTCCCTTTTCAAACGACCAAAAACCGTTCTGACTGGTAGTTTTGAAAAGGGCTGACTCAAAACTGTTCTTTGGAGTAATCGAACTGTATAAGACGCATAGTAGAAAACAAGACTTCTTTGGGACAAAAATCCGCCGACTTCTCAAATCTCGATCGAACAAAGTATTTTTTTTCAATACTGAGAAAGGATGGTACTTTGATGGATTTATTATTTAACATCAAAAAATGCAATTGTTTATTTTTGTACTATCTACAAACATCCGCCCCCTTTGAAACGTTAGAGTAACAATATAAAATGACCCTCCCCCCATATAAGAATTGAGATTGAATTCCAAATAAATTCAAATGAATTACGAATATATTTGTACCTTTTGGTATTTCAAAACATTCTACATTGATAACAATTTTTTTTTTCAAGAATATAATACTGTGATGGCAAAATTAAACAATCTTTACTCCATAAACAAGAACTGTTGATTATTGAAACAATATTCACTTAAAATATCAGTTTGCCAGTAGCCAAAATATACGTTTGTTTATAAAAATTGGTTTAATAATTAACTGTTCTTGTCCTATGGAAAAATATGATAGCAAAGAATTGGCAATACATTTTTAGTTAGTTCCATTAAAAATTTGGGCCTGTTTGTGGAATAATAGTGAAAAATTGAATTTGTTCATGAATATTATTTGAGTAACTAACAATGGTTGATTTAAAATAATAGCGGCAAGGATTCATTAGCAACACATTTTCGGGTAATAATGCAAACATGAAATTTAGCCTTTTGTCCACAAAAAGTGACCAACGTAAAACCAACGTAATATGTGGACTAGGGTGGCTGGAAAACACTTTTTTTCTCTAGAGGGCGACGATCCCCCCATTTTGTTCCAAATCCGAGAAAAGAAAATGCCTTATTTTTGTTATTTCGATTTTAATTCCACTTGTTTAAATAATTGAGAATTAATTAAGCAATGAATGTATTTTTTTGTTGTGGTATATGATAAATAATTTTCATTAAGGCCTATTCTAGTTTTAAATAATCCTAGTTTTTGAATTGACTGAAGCGCGTCAACCGCAATTTTTTTGCAAAATGTAGTTTAATAATTATATAGTCTCAAGGAACTTTTCCTATGGGATTTTTAAGGTTATACCGTAAATGATACGTTTTTTACCATTTTTCACATTTTAAAAATTTTAACAATTTTACAAGAGAACTAAATTATTTAAAAAAAAATGTTAAGCATACTCAAATACTCAACATAATCTTCAGCGGTTTCTCTTTTCTTACTTTAATCAGACTATGCCTTGAAAAGGACCTGAATTCAGGTTAAAACATGTCGGCAAAAATTTTTTTGTAATAAAAAAAATTTTTTAACACCAAAAAAAGCGGAATAGGCCTTAATGAAAATTATTTATTTAATTAAGCAATGTTAATAAATATTCCACTTGACCAATATGAATAATTTTAGGTGAAAAAAAGACGAGAATACAGTGCCCAGAAAGTCGTTTTTATGGAGAATTAATATTATTTTGTTTAAGTCAAATAACAACGTGTTTTAGTTTTTCTAATGATATGTAACTATTCAACGCTATTAAGAAAAATTCTAAGTTAAATATTACGCAAGAAAGGGGAGGGGGGTCAAGAAATCTTATGTATCCTTACGTGAACGGGGGGGGGGGGCAAAAGTGGTCAGAATCGCCCTTACGTAATTAATGAATGGCCCCTTAGGGGTGTCAAA
>CAKNXH010062384.1:316050-338713 GCA_932178445.1 Andricus quercusramuli
CTCTAAATTTTGACTTTCTAACTTTGACCATCCATTTTTCTCCGTGTAGCGACGCGAACGCGATGCGGCGGCTCGAAGGGATTTTGTTTTTAGACCGAGATAGGCGCGCTTTCGCAACACTTCTGTGCATTGACTCCCGGGAAATGGGACATCTATGGTCTACGTCTTGAGGTAGGTAAAGCCTGCAGTGGCTCAGCAGGAATTGAATACAAACTACAGCACTGCTAACGCTGATGGTATTCGTGGAACTATACAACGTCGTAAGAAGAGTATAAAAAGTAAAAACCATTACGCAACTGATTCGTAAAATAATTCGGTTAATTTCAAATGAATTTCCGAGATTTTTTTCATTAAGATTGAAAATTTTGATTTAGATACTTGATGTGAGGAAAAGAATATTCATATCCTCCTCTATCATTCCTTAACTTCGTTCCTGCAATTTTCCTCTCTTTTATATCTTTACTCTTTATCTATAGATTATATCTTAGCAACTCTATCGTTCTTTACTTTTCCTCTTTTTTGATACAGACTCTTTCGTCCAATATTTTTGTAGATACATGTTTTACCAGCTTTCGAAATCGGAATTAGTTAAGATGTTAATAATGAAATATAGTATTTGGCTTTCCCGAGTAATATCTTTTGAAATATTCACTAGCTTTTTATAAGATTTAGTTACTTTATTTCTTTACAAACATGGATCGCATTAGCATAAGTGAGATACAGATTATTTTATCCCCTAAAATATATCAAACACAATCAAATAGGGGAAAATAGACTGTTCCTCGTCATCCACGTATATTGAGAAGGATATTCGAAACCACGGTTAATGGAATACATTTTTTTCATACCCACCTCGAAAAGAAGGACTTCCATGCGGCTTAAATCTAGCAGACTGGGCGAGATTAATAATAGCGCATATGCACTTCGAAAAAGGTATATTTTCCCAATCGATGCAATTGATACATGTGCGAATTTTAGAATTAAGCAATTCTTTACCATACGGGATCGGAAAAAAGGCGAAAAGAAATAAAAAGGCTTGAAATCATTTTCTCTGGCGGTTGTTGCAAAAAATAGCGTGTCATGCACGTGCGCACAGGCAATTTCTACTCGTATGATTTTAGCACTTGCTTTCAGCTCTTTGCACTCGTCTACGTTTTCTCACTAGCTTCGTTCGTGCTCTAACCTCCGGCCCATGCTATTCTTGTCCCCTTCTGTAAGTACAGCTAAAAAGTAATGCATTATTTATACTGATTTTGTCGTTGAATCATCCAAAATTTATAATTGCTGGTGACAGATAAGTAAATGAGAACATCTATAATCACTGTTTGCGTTATAAACAGATGTTGTTTCCTTATTTCACATTTTTCTATAACACATGTATTATTTGAGCCTTTTTCGATGCCTTAGTAATGAGTGGGTCTTTAAAGAATGTGGTATAAAGGAAACACTTTCTGACCAGAGTGAAAGAAATCTGTTGCGATTAGTGATAAGCGCTGCTCGGTATTTCACAGTCCTGAGCAATCCTGACCGGTTATGACGGTAATTGTTGGCAACACGCGGTCGGACTCAAATATTTCCACCAGAAAAGGGTATTTTTATAGAGAAAAGCGGTTTATTTGTTAGGGAATACCCTATGCTAAGCTGGTACAAAAAGTGTTTCGGTTCGAAATGTTCCAGTTATTCTCAAAGTAATAAAAATTTCAAAAAGCTGAGCACAGCAGACTACACTTTTGACAGTTTCGCGCGAGTTTCGAGGAGAATTCGCAAATGGTTTTTTACAGATTGAGAAAGTACATTGAAAATCTGTTGCATTTATTAGGTAATATTGATTAAATAATAGTTAGTAGTGTGCTAAGTTATTTTGAATAACATTTCAATGAACATGAAACTTAAACATTAAGTTAAGTACTGTGTATCGTATAGCTTATATTCCCTAAACGGAAATACTGTTTTTTTTTCATTGAATAAAATAAAATTGATATCTTATTAACATAAATTAAGATTTGTGAGTAATTTGTGTAAATAATGTATTATATGTTATCATTTGTATTGTCATTGTTCCCATTTTTTTAATTATAATAATTGCCTTATTGAATTCCTTCACATATAAATGTAAAGCCTGCCCCATAGTATGGAGCATGCTGTCCGAAATGCATAACGCATGAATTAATTAAATGTCAAATAATGACGTAGTTAAAAAACGGTTTTAAGTAACGCCATATGTTACATGATAACGTGAGCCTCACACTAAAAAATACAGACATCAAAATCACATTCTAATAACAATTTATGGGACATTTAATTCAATTACGGATGAGAAAAGCACTCTACAACTGATAAAATGAAGAATGTTAAAATATTGAAAGAGTTGATGCAAAAAATCATGATAGTACAAACGTATAACTTTTTCTTTATTTAACGTAGAATTTCGAGAAATTTTAAGAAAATCTCTATGGATTTTTAGCGCTTTCGTCAGATTTCGTAAGAATTTCACGACATGTTAAAGATTTCCAAAAATAGCATGAGGTTTAAGGAATCCTAAAGGATTTCAACAAAATTTCGAGGGACTTTCACTGATTTTAAGGCTTCTAAAAGGATATTAAGGGGTTTCCAAATATTTACAATAACTGAAAAAGATTTGATCGAGTTTCAAGTGATTTAACGATATTTCCACGAATTTCAAAACATTTCTAAAGAATTTAGTGGATTTTAAAGATTTCCAAACATTTTTGGGGATACTGAGGAATTCCAAAGAATTTTGTAGAATTTCAAGATATTTCTATTGAACTATGGAAAATAAATTGAATTAAATTTGACGATATTTCTATTTATTTCAAAATGTTCAAAAGATTTTAAGAAACTTTACAAGATTGAAGGATTTGAAAAATGTATAGGGATTTAAACGGGGTTTTAAGCGAATCTCAATGAATAAATTTAATTTTTTTGAATTCCAGAGAATTTTCATGGAATTGGAGCTATGTCGTCAGATTTCATAACAATTTCGGAGGTTTTTAAAGATTTTTAAAAATATCAGGAGGTTTTAGGGGTTCCAAAGGTTTTCAGCAGATTTCGAGGGACTTCCACAATTACGCAAATACATAATCAGCATCACGTTCATATAAGATAGGTATAAAATCTAATTTTTATATCGTTCTCTTTTCACCATCTTGCAAAACTAAGTTAGAAACAATAGGAGACAAGAAGATCCCATCCGCGGATAGCCGAAAATCCGCTCGTAGAACTTATTGTTAAATTAAAACTCTGTTTCATTAAAAACATTTCTAACTGCTATTCAAATCTCGTCTTTTGATATTTTAGTTAAGTTTCTATGCAAATTTAATTTTTCTTCTATACAATCTAGAGCCAAATCTAAAGAAATATTATAAAACATTGATACGACGTCAAGCGAAACTAAAGATTGTGTTTTTGGTACTTTAATGCTCTTCAAATCATCTTTGAAATTCCAAATATTTCCTACAAATGACCATGAAATGTCTGATTTACGTTAAAAATAATGTATTTTCAATATGTTAGACCAATAATATATGCAGAATGTCGATATTAAAATCATTTCTATTGATTTTGGATTACAAGAAAATATCTAAAAGTGATATATTGCTCTTCATTTCTCAACAAAATTAATCTTTGGTATCTAAGTAAGGTAAAAATGTTTTCAAGTGTACCTAGATTTACACTTGTACAGTGAGGAGGTAATTTAAACAATTCTTATCCGGCCAGAATAACGAAGGGGATTAAAAAACCCAGAATTCTATTTTTTCGCTATTTTCTTAAAGTTATATGACTTATAAACCATGTGACCATCATACCATCAAATTGAATTCTCTTTTTTTTTAATCCTCTACGTTATTCTGGCCGGATAAGAATTATTTAAATTACCTCCTCACTGTACATGTGTAAATCTAGGTACACTTAAAAATATTTTTACCTCATTTAGATACCGAAAATTAATTTTGTTGTGAAATAAAGAGCTATATATCACTTTCAGTTATTTTCTTGTAATCCAAAATCAATAAAAATGATTTTAATATCGACATTATGCATATATTATTGGTATAAAATATTGAAAATACATTATTCTTAACGTAATCAGACATTTCATCGTCAAATAGTCGAAAAAATTGCCGTAACTCTAAGATAATAGCGAAAAAGTAGATTTTTCCGATATTTAAAAATGTCAAGGTCACTTAGGTAGGGTAAAAAATATTTGAATCATTTTTGCTATGTAAGTACAAATCCACTTGCTTCGAACTATTCTTTCTGATAATTTATATACCGAATATTAATTTTATTGTCAAATAAAGAGCAAGATATCACTTTTAAATATTTTCTTGTAATTCAAAGTCAATGAAAATTATTTTAATGTCAACATTCCTTATATATTATTGTTGCAACATATTGCACATACATTCTGATCAACATATATCACATATTATATGGTCAAATAGTCGAGAAATTTACCATGAATCTAAGAAAATAGCGAAAAAGTCGACTTTTTTCGATTTTTTGAAACTTCAAAGTCAATTAGGAAGGGTAAAATATATTTTGATGGAACTATCGCTATCCAGGTATAAATCGGCTTGCTTATAACTATTTTTATTGATAATTTTAATCTCAAAAAAATTTTTTTTGCTGTTAAGATTTGAAGAAGTGCTTCGTTTTTTGTTATTTTTCGCTATATCTACGATGCGGAGACAGAAGAAAAATTATTTTTTTATGAAACTTCAGGGGAGTGTTTTTGACTCCAGAAAGAAAGTTTTCATTGCTATTAGAACTTCGCGCAAACAACTTTATTTTTGTCGATACGCCCTAATATACAGCCTCCAATATACAATTCCAAAATTAAAGGGTAATTAAAGAAAACATGATAAATCCCTCGATAAATTCATTTCGTTGAAAAGAACAAAATAAGCACGCATTTTTTCTGTAAATATTAGGACCCGAAGAATATGATTCTTCACCTTTAATTCACAGCAAAAATTCTAGACCATTGAAATCTCGCTTTAAAGATGCGGTTACACCTAAAAATATGTATAAATTCGTCCTATATCTGACATCCAATGTGATCTAAAGTATTTTTATTCTTCCTTTATCTGTGATGATCTTTGAGATTCAGCATTAGTCAGTATTGAGAAACTAGGGTAATCCGTTCAATCATTGGCCACTTAAGGAATATCTACATAAGGATAATCAATTTGATAAAGATTTAATTACCACAGTGAGTTATGCGTTAAAAGTAGTAGATAATTTATATTTAAAGAAATGAACAAAAATTTCAAAGAACACAATCAATGGCCATGACTACACAGTGATTAGCATAGGCAATGATTGTGTGATTGGCCGCTGAAATGTGGTGAAATACAGTCATTGGCCACCTCATTGGTCACATCAGATCACAGATTACTGATTTTGAAAGCGCAGTGATTAGCCACTAAATTGTATAATCATTGGCCGGAGCCAGCAACTGTTTTTGACATGATTTCCACTCATAATTCGTAAGACAAAGTGAAAAATAATTATATACATAGTCTACAAAAATTTTAAACAATTTTGAATGAATTTGTGCAATGATATTCGTCATTTCCTTCTCAGATATTGTGGCCAGTCCTGACCTCAACAGCTTTTCATTTACATTCCTAACTCATTCAGCATCACCGTTTTTACTTTACTCTAGCATTTCAATGTACTACACTCAACACTGCACTAAATACGCTGCAGAATTTTTTACGCTTCATCCTGCACTATTTATTAGTAGTTTTATTTTTGAGAATTCTTTCATGTAAGCATATTTAAATGAGGTGGCTAATCATTAGGGGATGGCCAACGATTGTACCGATTACCCTACTGCCAATGGCTGGAAATGATCAAAGATGTAGGAAAAGGAAAGGGGAACAAAACAGATTCCTGAAGAATTTATATTGTATTTAAGTATTGAAGTATGGAGGGAAATTCGAAAAACGAAGTTAAGGAATTATAGGGGAGGATACACATTCTATTTAATTTTCACATCAAGTACGTACATCAAATTTTTCAATCTTAATGAAAAATGTCGAAAATTTATTTAAAATAAACCGAATTGTTTTACGCATTAGTTTAATGGTTTTTACTTTCTATACTCTTTTCATGGCGTCTTGTAAATATAATATAATTGCTCAAATTAAAACAGCGCAGGTAATAAATAATTCATTTGTTATTATTATATCATTAGGCCAAATTTGTTTTGGCATAAGCATAACTCCATCGGTTCGAACTTCATTATACTACAGGGATTCAAGGAATTCATATAGGAGAAATAGATTTAAATCACCTTATTTTATTAATAAATTTAGTACGCAGGATTAATCCTGCGTGACACTATGAATATTCTTGTGTATATGCAGCCGGTATATGTATTTGACAGACTGACACCAAAAAGAGACAAAAATTGATTGTCTTTGATGTAGATTGTAAAATAAGCTCTCTAGCATGTGAAATTGAAAACGGTGAGTAAGTATCTCTTTGTTCTTCTGTTGCAGCGACAGTTTCGTGGCCAAGGCAGGAACAACCCTGTCCAATTGCAGGGGATTTTTGCATGAACGGCGGTACTTGTCTATTTTTCGAGACCGTCGGTGAGCCAGCATGCAGGTAAGAAGAATTTACATCATAGTCAAACTTGAGACTTAGGCTTATGTAAATTATTATCAAAAGATAGCTTATGTTGGAAAAAAATTCTGGAACATGTTTAAGGAATCAAATTCTTTGCCTAGTTGCATGACAAGAAGGGCAGAGTGAAAATGCTAAAATTAATCAAGTCGTTTCGGCCAGTGAAAAAAATGTGTGACTTCACATCTGAAAAAAAAAATAACATTATTTGAAATTGGTTAATTTCTTCTCTTCAGGTTTTCGATTTTGAAATTCAAATTTTTTAAAAATTAAACAACAATTGCTATTGTACAATGGGCGAGGAGACGGAAAATTGGGCACTGTTATCTAGGCAAGTCAAAGTAAATGATTTATGCGCTTACTGTTGAAGAATGTTAAGTCTGTCACAAAAAAGCAGTAAACTATCGGTTTCTTAATTGTAATGGGTGAACTTCTGAGAATAAGCAAAATAGGAGTGTTTTTTCATCGCCATGAAAAATTTGGAAATGGTGTATTTCGATTATTAAACAAGCAAACAAAAAGTTTCTCTGAAATAACTATTAGTGCCACGCTTATCAATAACCCCAAGATTATGTATAACAAAACAAGATGAAAAGATTAATCCGTTAGGCCGTAATCATACATAGTTAATTACCCCATGTACTTTATGCCACTCTTTACTTTAACCACCATCTTGAAATTAAGTTTTTTTTCTTGATTGTGCACTGACTTCATATATATTTTTTCCTAAGTATTTGAGAACGAAAGAAAGAAAACTTGTCAAATATCCGGGGTTTTGCGAGATCTTCGGATCAATAAAATTTAGAGGAATGAAGCCTTTTGCTGAGGCAATCATTAACTTCACGGAAATAATACATTTTTCGACAGGGAGAAATCTGCGGATAGCAGAAGACAGCATTTGAACGGCAAGAACAGTTCGCAAATTTATTTTTTACTCACAATTCTGACATCACAGAAGCATTTTCAGAGGTCATCTTGTATCTGAAGACCCAAAACTTAATGATGGTGAACATCAATTTTGCGAAATACGTCGCGAAATGGAGAAAAAAGCAGAATCAAATTGAGATGTCCTATGTATGTGAAGACCATAAGACAGCAAAAAGCAGCAAAGCAAACGCGACATACAAACCAGCCGTCAAAGTCGTGCTCCAATGCTCTGAAATCCGAACAAGAATAAGAAATGCGCGCAGAATTACTATTATTTTGAATTACTGTCCGATAGCGTAAGCAGCATCAGAGTAATAGTCTATGTTCTAGGCTACAGACTCTGCCGTCATGCGTTCGCGTCCTCGTACTTTTTTCAATTTTTTTTCGTCTCCAATTCTTTTTTTTCAATAGATTATCGTGAACATGCATAAATTTTATGAACACAATAATAAAGAGTTTCAAAAATATATTTTAGGAATAAAATACAAAAATTATTATTTTTGACACAAAAATATTTTTATCAAACTATTAATTTTTTTATCAATCATTTCTTTGATTCATGCATGATTTTCAGGATTCCCGAAATTGTAAAAATTAGTTATTTGTAAAGTTATTACAATTTTTTGCTGATAAACATGAATATTTTTTGAATAGGGTGGAACAACTAAGCCCGTTTTCATGATAAGCTTTTGTAGAGCGGGGGTGCTAAAAAATTCCCATTGTCCTCCAACAAATTATCAATAAAATGAAAAACATGAATGAAACTAATAACATTAATACAATGAATAAAAGGGATAGAATGAATGAAATAAATAAAAGCAATAGAATCCATAAAATCAGTGAAATCAGTGAAAGCAGGATGCATTTTTTTTATTGATGTGGTTGATGTTATTGATGTTCATTTTATTGATAAGGAATGGATTCTATTGATTTTAGTGATTTCATTCAATTTATTGATTTTGTTGATTACAAAATACAATTAAATAAACCAATAAAATCAATAAATCGTATAAAATCACTATAATCAATGAAATCAAATTATAGTCAATAAAATCCAATTTGTACTGATTCTAATTATTTTATTAAATTCATTGATTTTATTTATATTATTGATTTATATTGTATTGATTTTATTGATGTTTTTTATTCATTTTATTTTATTTATAATAATTTGATTTTTTTCTTGTTTTCAGTGATTTTATTTAATTCATTGAATAATCAAATGAATCAATGAAATGAATAAATTGAGTGAAATTGCTAAGATCGGAAACATCAATTTATTATGAACAAAATCAATAACCTCATTTAAAAAATATTCATATTTATCAGCAAAAAATTGTAATAACTTTACAACTAACTAGTTTTTATAATTTCAGGAATACCGAAATTTATGCATGAATTAAAGAAATGATTGATAAAAAAAATTAATGGATTGATAACAATATTTTTGTGTCAAATATAATAATTTTTTTATTCAAAAATAATCATTTTTGTATTCTTAAAATTTATTTTTGAAACTCTTTAATATTGTTTTTACAATATTTATGCATATTCACGGTAATCTGTTGAAGAAAAAAGAATTAGAAACAACAACAAATTTGAAAAAAGTACGAGGACGCGAACGCATGATGGCAGAGTCTGTAGCGTAGAACCTAGACTATTACTGATGCTGCTTGCTCTATCGGCCCGTAATTCAAATCCATAGTAATTTTGCGCGCATTTCTTGTTCTTGTTCGGACTTCAGAGCATTGGAGCGCGAATTTGACAGCTGGTTTTTATGCCGCGTTTGCTTTGCTGCTTACTACTACAGTCTTATGGTCTTGGCATACACAGGGCATCTCAATTTTATTCTGCTCTGTTCTCCATTTCGCGACGTATTTCGTAAAATTGAGGTTCACCATCATCAAGGTTTGGATCTTCGGATGTAGGATGACCTCTGAAAATGCTTCTGTGATGTCAGAATTGTGCGTGAAAAAATGAATTTGCGAACTGTTCTCGCCGTTCAAATGCTGTCTTCTGCTATCCGCAGATTTCTCCCTGTCGAAAAATGTATTATTTCCGTGAAGATAATGATTGCCTCAGCAAAAGGCTTCATTCCTCTAAATTTTATTGATCCGAAGATCTCGCAAAACCCCGGATATTTGACAAGTTTTCTTTCTTTCGTTCTCAAGTACTTGGGAAAAAATATATATGAAGTCAGTGCACAATCAAGAAAAAAACACTTAATTTGAAGATGGTGGTTAAAGTAAAGCGTGGCATAAAGTACATGGGGTAATTAACTATGTATGATTACGGCCGCAGATTTCTCCCCTGTAAGTATATAGGGGGTAAAAATAAAAAAAAACACAATATCCTGTCCCGTGAAAACTACTGGCTCCCATTCACGTAAGATAGTTCAATAATACAATATGATATTACATGAATCATTATATATTACCTTGTCCAGTAATTTATTTATTATAAATGATATTTACATAATTCATTAGACCTGTTTTTTAGTCAGTGTCATTCGATCACACACGTTTTCTCACTTCTCACTGAAATAGACGCATTCACGAGGTGAGTTCATCAGAAAAATTATTGTTTATCATAGACGGTCTGGAGTTGGTGGAAAACTAACGCTTTTTCAGCTCGCCCAATGAAACTTCCAAATTTTCGAGGCTTCGCTTAGGCTTTCTCTTACCGCTTACACATTTCGAGCAAACACGCTCATACATTCAACGATTCACCACCATATTGAATGTCTAAAGCTAAGTGGCGCTATAGTGCCCCGAAACTAACGCGGATGGACGAAGAACTGTTATTTGTTTGAATCAAATAAATACGTTCTTTAATTTAAGTATAAGACGTTTAAACAAAATTTTCGTTTGACTTAATGAAATTGTTTATTTGAATCAAACAAATCGTATCAAACAAATAATTTATTTTATTAAATGAGTTGCAATATCTTCCATATATTGAAATTAAATGAATGTTTTGTTAATTGAAATGAAGAAGATGTGTTGAATCAAAAAATGTATTTAAACAAGTCTTTTTGTTTGAATCAAAAAAATCGTTTTCTCAGTGTTGAGTTGACCAAATTAATTCGTTGATTTTTTTCAATAACCAAAGGTTTATTTGCGCTGACCAGATGTTTTAGTTTCAAGAAATAAATTAGGTTGAAAAAGCTGTTTTGTTGAATCAACTCAATCTTTTATCTGAGTGTTCTCGATACACTGCGGGCTTCTAAATCTTTCCTCAAAGAGATCTCTCTAAATTTTAAAATTAACTCTCCCGACCTCGACAATATCTCCTCTACTTGTGCATTTTCCCAAACTTCAATCATATCGCAGTCAACAAAAAAGTGTCTTAGCTGAATGAACCCATTGAAGTTAAGAGTTTGCAGGCTTTAAATGCGCTATACTCATTAGTTTAGTCAGAAACTACCCTGGGTACCGCGGAACATTTTCATTGTAATATTACGATAATTTTGAATTTAAGATCCTTATATTCATTTATATTGAGGAAAATTAAAAGAATCTCAAGATTTCTTTCTAGCACAAACAAAATTATCAAGACAAATGAAAAGGGCGTGAAAAAATTTATTGAAACTGCAGTAAACAAGCATTGTCAGTGCTATTAAAAGAGTTATAAATGGCCAAAACAGATGGGATATTGTCAGTAAACATTATATAATTGAACGAACTTACCTGTAAGTGAAGTTCGATTGTAATTGTATGAGCGCCTCCTCCGAATAGATCAACACGTAGTCCCCCTACTTCGGGTCAGAAATACCACAACTTGAAAGCTAAAAGAACCAAAAACCGGGGCGCGCGCGTCGCTGACGCCCTGTATGATGTGAATCTAGTCATTCTTTCAAAGTATATTGCCGTAATAATTTGGGATCTAATTCAATTAGATAATGGGAATATAACGATAGGGAGGGATTGATCTATTCGGAGGAGGCGCTCATACAATTACAATCGAACTTCACTTACAGGTAAGTTCGTTCAATTATATAATTGTATTTCGCGCCTCCTCCTCAAGATCAACACGTAGATGTTGAAAGCAACTTACGGCAATCTATAGAAGAAAAAGTAAAAATGAATTTTACACTGAAAATGGAAATATTTAATATCAGAACAACATTTCTGACAAACTCAATAACATAAATGTGAAAACCAAACTATCCATTCAATATGGTATTAGCGAAACTTAATCTATCTTGTACAATAGGTCGCTTGTAAAACATTGCAAATGTTTGAGAACTCTTAGTCCATCCTGCAGTTTTCCTAATAATATCTAGATCTACTCCAAGCCTATCCGCTGCTGATGTAGCCGCATGTCGAGTGCTATGAGCGGAAAAAACTGTGGTATCGATACCGCATTTTGATAATGTAGACTTAACCCATCTACTTAATGTCTGGGAAGTAACTGCTTTATGAGGTTTTCTGAATGATATAAATAAATTCTTGGTTGATTTTCGCAGTGGACCTGACTTAAGTAAATAAGTTTCAAGAATCGATGCAGCACAGAGCTTTTGAACCTTGTAATAAGGTAGAAGTAGAATCGGTTGAGGTTGATTTCTTCCCGATGTTTTAATCTGCTCCGGTTTTCGAATCTCAATACAAGATGTAGTTTTAATAATATTGTCGATCTTTATGAGTTCAAAGGTTTGTATTCTATGGCCTGTTACCAATGCGAGAAGAGTCATCAATTTCATTGATAAATCTTGTAAACTTAATTCCTGATTTTCAGGTTTCGAAGAAAAATGGTCGAGAACAACTCTAGGGTCCCATGTATACTCATATTTTGGCTTTGATGGTCTAAGGCTAGAAATTCCCTTAAAAACCTAGAAATTCTTGGATCATTGGTAACTTGGGAGGTAGTTATTAAAGAAAGTGCAGATCTAGTACAGCTAATAGTACTATACGAAGATCCCTTCTCGAATTCCTTAGTCAGGAAAGTTAAAATATCCGGAACTCCTGGGCAAAAAGGATCTAAAGAGTTTCCCGTAGCGAATTGCCACCACTTTTTTAAGGCAACGTTGTAGTTCTTCATTGATGATTCACGAAGAGAAGCGGCAGATATATCTAAAGAATGCT
The DNA here is from genome assembly GCA_932178445.1 of Andricus quercusramuli. Taxonomy (NCBI): domain Eukaryota; kingdom Metazoa; phylum Arthropoda; class Insecta; order Hymenoptera; family Cynipidae; genus Andricus; species Andricus quercusramuli. The sequence goes on from CAKNXH010062384.1 coordinate 328,722, forward strand.
CCGGAATTCCTTGACGTATCAGTGCCTGCCGGATAACCTCCCGACCACCAGGGTAAGGTGTCTCCAGAGTGGATGAGGTTCCCTATTAGAAGAAGTTAAAAGTTCTTCATTAGGCTCAAAGTAAATTGATTTCTCGTCAAGCATTGACTGGAAAATAGGGTACCAAGGTTGAGTAGGCCAATCTGGAACCACAACAATGCCCTCAGCCTTTTCTGACTTTATTTTATTTAGAACTCTTAAAATTATAGCAAAGGGTGGAAAGGCATAAAAAAAAAAAAAAAAAAAAAAAGGTTCTTTCCAAGACAAAGTAAAAGCGTCAATCGCTATTGAGCCAGGATCTTTCTTCCATGAAACATAAGATTTGCACTTTGCATTAGAACGACTAGCAAATAAATCAATTACCGGTTCACCAAAAACTTTAACAATTTTTTCAAAAGCAAAATCTGATATCTCGTATTCTGTTTCTGGCTCAAGTCTTCGTGATTCAACGTCTGCCTCAATGTTCTCTTTAGAGCTAATATAGGAAGCAAATATCCATACTCGACGATCCTCGCACCATTCCCAAATCTCTCTTGCTATATTATTAAGATGCATATACTGGGTGCCTCCCATTCTATTAATATAGCAAATGGCAGTCGTGTTGTCAATTCTCAATAATATGTTGCATGATCTTAAGTCTTTGGCAAAGCAGTTAAGACCGAAAAAGGCAGCCTTTAATTCTAACACATTAATATTTAGGACCTGCTCCTCCTTCGTCCAAAAACCATGAGATCTTTGAGAACCACAAACAGCTCCCCAACCAGTCAGAGAAGCATCTGAGAAAATCTCGATGGTGAATTCTACCTCCTCTATTGACCTATAGCCCGTTAAAATATGGTTTTTCCACCATAGTCAGTCTTTTGAGTTCAAATTTAATTTCATGTACGCGTCATAATTATCATTGTTATCTGCTAAAGCCTTGATTTTCTTTCTCTCAAAATCCTTAGTATACAACCAGCTATACGATAGAGCCGGGCAACAAGCTATTAAAGAACCGATAAACCGGGCAAATTCTCTAATTTTGCATCGTGACATTTTCTGAAATTTCTCTACCTGATTGAGGATGCCAAATCTTTTTGATTCAGGAAGTTCCAAAATCATTCTTGATGAATTAAACGTAAAACCTAAGAATTTACGAATTTTACTTGGCACTGTCTGACTCTTCTTTTCGTTAATAACAAAACCGATTTTCTCTAATAACTTTCTAGTCTCAGCTAAATTTTTCAAACAATCAGAATAAGTATTGCCAATCAACAAAAAATCGTCTAGATATATAACCGATATAAAGCCTGACTTTCTGAGAATAGAGACCGCAGGTCTCAAGAGCTTCGTGAAAACATGAGGAGTTGTGGAAAGACCGAATGGTATGCACGTAAATTCATATGTTGTCCCCTCGAATTCGAATCTCAGAAACTTTCTGTCACCTTCGTCAACCGAAATTGAATTAAAGGCATCCTTTAGGTCTAAGGTTACCATAAAACATTCTTTACTTACTAATTTAATTGCCGTTTTATGGTCCTCAAGTTTGAAATGCTCCGTGTGAATAAATTTATTCAAGTCTTTAAGATTCAAAATGAATCTGCTCTTACCATCTGGTTTGGGAACTAAAAATATGTTTGAAATAAATTGATCCCTTACAGGCTCACACTCGCGTATTACGCCTCTTTTTAAAAGTTCGGAGATTTGAGAAGACATTTCGTATTTTTCTTTAGTAGAAAAAATAGATCGTTTAACAAACGTTTGATGAGGAGTTAAAAGAAAAGGGATTTTGTAACCTTTGACCCAAGACAAGATTTTTGGGTCTGAAGTTATTGTCTTCCAACTTTCAACAAAATACCTTAATCTACCAGCAACATTACTTACTAGGCCTAATCCTTCCTCCTGTACTCCTTCCTGCGTGATGAGCTCGGTTGAGGTGGTTTCGGCTGATATTGTTGGTTCTTCTGGTATGATTTTCGAGGAGTCCAATGTTTTTTCTGCCCGCCCGACATCGTAAAGTTCCTCGATTGTTGATGAGACAGGCTTCTCAAGTTTTTTTGATTGGTTCTAGGCGTCGCCTTCTTAGGATGAAAAGCAGTGGACGTTCGTTCCACGGCCTGAGCTGATTTGACATTGTCCACAAGATCCTTTCCAAAAAGAAACTCATCAGGAATGGTTGAATTCAACGAGTCCTTGAGAGGAGGTTCATACACTGCAAGAAGTAAGCTTCTCCTAATTTTAGTATTCTCCCGTTGTAGGTCAATGAGAATCCTACAAGAATCGCTCAAAGATTCTAGAAGAGCTGTATCCTCCGCGTTATTTCGATCAAAAATCGTAGAGATAGCCTTACAAGTCGCAGCTATAGCGGCCGTCAATTTTTCCTGCGTATGGAAAATTTTCTTGTCTCTTTTAAAAGTCGACTCTGGGAGCTTGCACGAATTGAAAACCGTATTCAATTTTGGAGGATCCAGGTTTATACATCTGCTAGGAGGCGGATATTTTTTCAGTAACATAGAAAGTTCTTCCGCCGGTAAACCTAACTTCAGGATTTCATTCGAACGAACTGTGAAATCGTCGTGCATAGGCGGAGCTAAAACTCTGTCTTCTGCGAGTCGCTTTCCCATTACCTCAACAAAATTTTGAGGTAAATTCCTGACCTCTGGTCTCTGATCAATCAAATCAGTATCATTGTCTCCTTTATTTTGCGACGTTGCCGACTTGTCCTCTGCAGCATCTTTACCATGGATATTCCCACTGTCGGTACGGACGGAATCTACTCCTCTGGCGTCGGTAAGGGACGAGTGCAGTTGTTCGACTGATGACTGAGAGTCATAACCTACACAAAATCGAAATCATATAAGGCCCTTATATACCTATAGCAAATAATTTTGAGCAAGTATAAACTTAATCATTTTATGATGGGTATGAGCCCTTCAGACACAAAGTCTAGAATGTCGGCATGAGCCTGCTTTTGTGGTCTGGGTATGAGCCCCTCAAACACAAAAGACCAACATGTAGGTATGAGCCTGACAACTCTTGGTGGGTATGTGCCCTTTAGACAAAAGTCTCAAATGCAGGTATGAGCCTGCATAAAAAAATTGTTTGGGTATGAGCCCTCTAGAACTGCAAGACCGAGTTCCATTGAGTCTTGTACAAACGTCCGCAATCGAGATTAACAATCCGTATGGGCCATATTACACAAATATGTAATATAGTATATATAAAAAAACCTGAAATAAACTACTTACTGTAAGGGGAAGAATCAGATTCCGTGCTTGAATGGCGTTTACGACGCTTGGACCCTTTCTTACGACGACGGTCCTCCCTCCTTTCTAGCTTCAGAATTCGCTTTAAAATTCTTCTACGCTGTTTAGGATCAGTAAGGTCGTATTCCGATGACGATGATGTCGACGATGATGATGAACTATATTTTCTTTTCTTACTTTTTCCCATCTTTGACTCACTTAGAAAAGTAACGAAGTGGATTGTCTGACACAAAGAAAAAGAATGACTAGATTCACATCATACAGGGCGTCAGCGACGCGCGCGCCCCGGTTTTTGGTTCTTTTAGCTTTCAAGTTGTGGTATTTCTGACCCGAAGTAGGGGGACTACGTGTTGATCTTGAGGAGGAGGCGCGAAATACAATTAATCATTTATTTTAGTGAACAATTAATAAAAACCTCACTTTTTAACTCTAAAGCTTTTAAGGGGAAAACAATAAGTTTTACTTTGAGATTAAAAATGAAAAAATCGGCTTTTTTCCAGAAAAGTCGAATTTGTTTTTGACCTTCATTTTCCATGGTCAAATATTTATATATTTCAAAAAATAGTCACGATCGATGAAAATGACGTGAAAGAACCCTATCAAAATTGCAGTAGATAACATTTTTTTTGCTAATCAAAAAGTTATAAATATCCAAAACACGTGTTATATGTATTCTTCAAAACCACTCATTACTCATTTTAATGAATACACAATTAATCCGTGACAAGAGGTAACCAATCATGCATTTCATATCACAAGTGGAGGCTTTTTTAATATGTGTCGTACATCCCAATGTATATTTTTAGGGTGGAAGACAATCGAGACTTACCAAACAAGGGAGATCAATATAAATCACTATTAATTTGAAGTCTATATTGATTAACGAAATAAATGTCGTAGAACTGAAATAACGATCCGGCAAGTCAGCCTTTATCAATCCGCACCTATCCGATTTACCTATTACACCAACCATCAGCTAACTTCACTTCATCGATCAAAGCTAGTGGCTTCCAATTTTCAAGACGGTGGTGACAACTTTTATGAGAACAAAAGACAGTATCTGCCCATCGAAGCTAATATTTGTGTTTTACCAATACGAACAGGTAAAAATACGAAGTTACCTGCAACACTATTTACCTTAAGTTTTTTCTGTGAAGAAAGTTTCATAATTTAGGCGAAAAAAAACCTTTATCAAATTTTTGTGAAAAAATTGAATGAAACTATGTGTCTGTTTAAAAATAGTTTGAAGAAAATTTATAAATCTTTTTGGGTGGAATAATTTTTGTTATCAACATTTATCGTATCTTACATAGTTTGAGCGGAAAATGGAATTTTTTTAAAAACATGCAGATGTCTCTTTAGAGACAACAAATGAAAAAAATTGTTCTTTTCCAAAAAAGGCTAACATGTTTTTGAACTTCAGTTTTGAAGATCAAATATTTATATTTTCAAAAAATGCTTATAATCCCGCAGTTAATATGTATCAAAATGACAACACAATATGTCATCATAAACTACCCTAATAGCACGGAACGTTCCGGAAACGTTCCTGGAACGTTCCCGGCACGCGTAAAATGTCCGCCCTTGGGAGGGGAACCTTCATTATTGTTGTTTTTAACAACAATTATCTCGTAAACCGTAAGAGATACGTAAGAATGGATGTTATTTTTGAGTTTTGAGTACCGCATATACTACACTATAATATGATATCCGTATCATAAATTGACATCGATTTTGACCTATCACTTACGTTTTACGCATTTTTTATTTATAATAATAACAATAACGTTAATTTATGTTTGGAACATTCCAGTGGAACGTTCCGTGCTATTAGGGTACTACCTATTAGCACAACACTTTGCCAAGTTTGACTTAGATCGGATACCGTTGATTTTTTAGTTAGTACACTTAAGAAATAACGCTCCAGGAGTAGATTTAGCATTTTTTGCTCAAATGCGAGATTCGCAAGACTTTTTAGCTGAAATAGATTCTCTATAAAATTCTTCTCAAACTCGAGTTTGCGCAAATAAAAGCAACTTAAATCTAAACCAATTCAGACACAAAATCTCGAAGGCACTTCATCTCGGCAGATTTACTGGTAAGCAGAAAAGTTTCATCCCAAGGTGGTCGCAATATTTTATATAAAAGCACCGTCCTCTTCTTTGAAATAATGAATACCGAAAAGGAATATTCTTCGATGGTGGCGGCAGAAAAAGGCCAGGGCGCTTTGCCCAAAGCAGGAAGTGCTTTCAGTGTACGAACACACTCGCGTTATGTTTTGAAGGTGTAGTCTGCGAGTCCATATACGTGATAACATCAGTATGAGAGTGGAATGCCGAGGTCTTGAGGGATGAAGGCTGTCGAAATCCTGAAAGCGAAAGCCGAAAAGCACTGATATTACGGGATCTAGGCGAATCCCCTGCTCCCGTGTCGGTCCGACGTTTTACACACAGCCCCGGGTAAAAATATTTGGTCTTGATTTTGTCTTGGGTGAAGACTAAAGTGATGCTGTCTGTCTAGCTCGTGAGACGGAACCAGATTTTGTTGGTCTCGTGAGACGAATAATTTCGACTTAAAAGACAAAAATGTATGTCTTGAGTGAAGAGTATTTCACTTGGAAAGAACCTGAGGACAAGCCACACAGCTCCAAAGGCCTCCGAGGGTCATCACTAATCGTTTTAAATTTTACATAATGTTTATATTGTATCAACGGCGATACCACGCTGAAAACACCAGTTCCCGTTAGATCACTGAAGTTAAGCAGCGTTGGGCGCGGTTAGTACTTGGATGGGTGACCGTTCGGGGAATACTGCGTGTTGTTGACCCGTCGTGGGTGTGGTGGACCCACACGGTAGTATTTATCCACCTAGAAACACTACCCGAATCGGGTAGTGAGGCAATGAACTTTCGAGTTCGAAATGCTAATCAATTTATTTTTTTATTTTTATATTGTTTATCTCCATGGTATTTATTTTGTATGTATCAATAATTTTGTTTATTTGCAATAATTATGTTCTTTGGATTGTGAATCTAACGATTTTGTCCATTTTTTCCTATCTCCAATAGTTCATTAGATCTTTGCAGAAACTGACAGATTTAATTTTTTCATGGAAAATTTTATATGCCTGTAGTTTTTGAGCTCGACAGGTTCCGAATTTTGTATTTAAAAGTCATTTATTACAAAATTACAAGGCTTAGCATATCTAGAGCCATTAATGCAAGAGAATTTTGTATATCTTCAATGCCTAGCTGGTGAGATGGAACCAGACATTGATGTTTCTTGTTTTACGCTCGTTACACGTATCGAAAATATATGTGGGACGGAAGTTCGCAAATACCCGTCGCTTCTAAAATGCTTTCAAAAAAATATTTTAGTCGAATCAACCAAATCTGTTGCTTGATTCTAGCAAAATGCATTCTTAAAGTATTTTGTAAATTCAACCAAACAATTTTGTGAAATCTATCAAATGTTTTCTAAAATGAACAAAGCGATTCAAGGAAAAATTTGTATTGATTGAAGCAAATAAATTTGTTAACCTAAACAAAAATTTGGTTCATTCAACGAAAATGTGTCCTAAAATCAACTATCAAATGCGTTCAACAAAACGATTTTTTTGAATGGAGAAAATTCTTTTCCGGGTGTTGCATGAAAAGTATCAAGGGTATCGGTCAACTTCTACTTAAAAATCTTTGCACTGAGCGGTTTCTGGTATGGTTCATTTTAATCGGGTTTTCTAAAATAAATTATGATACAAAAATCCAATTTAAATTAATTATTAGAATATTAGCACACACCGGGCGTAAAAGAGCAGTTAAATTTGCCCTAAGTGATTCTATCAGATCGACGAGAAGTGTGTCTCCCTTTAAAATTGTTAAATATTATCTGAAAGAGTTGCAGATTAGAATGTTTAATGAATTATTAGAAGAAAAGAAAAATAGAACATGAAAATTATTTAATGAATATTATTCAATTGTAAGGTAAAATTAAGACCAAAAATTATAGGCCAGGGCTACTTAAGTATAAAAGTACAAACTTCAATCGTCGGATGTATGTAGTTTTATCCAAAACGCTAATTTGACCTGGTATTCATTTAAATATAGGAAATAATACGAATATATATAAGTATTCGATTATTTAACAATTTTTTTTCTTTTGCTCCCTCCAGTCGGAAAGCTAAGCTCAAAAACTCATTGCGGTAATGTTTATTGGATTAATTCTTCACAGTTGTACGCAGAAGCTTCAGTTTTGTTTATTTTTGGTGTTTTACGAGTGAGGGCCGTCGAAGGAAAAGAGTAATAGGAGCCACAATTCTGCACAAGAGCTGCTTTAGAAATATTTTTTCTTTTTACAATCAGAGCAATTTTATACACCTTTGCATTTAAAGCAAATAGTGAAATATATATATATATATATATATATTAAATTCGTCGCGTATGAAATTAAGCTTTGACCAATGTAGTAAGCTTACACTGTTACGATGTTAATTACTTACATTCAAATCTATAACTCAAAGAAATGTAGAACACATAGCTTTAGTTTCAAAGTGGAATAAAGTTTTTTTTCTGAAATAAATATTAACTACAACCTGCTGATGAAACTTTTTGAAAAATTGTGCATTCGTGCACTATGAAGTGAGAATAACACTTTATGCAACAAGTGATGAAACCCAGGCATTTGTTAAGAGTGTTGCGCACGCACACGAATCACTAATGCATGGTGTTCAGCACGAGTTGTACACAGTATTTATTACCACGACTGTATAGGAAAGTCGATTAAAGAGAGTAGGGTATTAACCCTACACGGTCACACGCGGTTTCGCACACCCCACGGGCTTTCCGAATTTTTCCGACTGTCTACGTTTTTTTCAATTTTTTTCGAATAGTTAAATCATTACTGAGGCTTTAGAGATATTTTTTATATTTTGTATTGTTTCAACATCACTGATGAGTTTTTTGAGCAAAAAATATCTAAAGGTGTATTTGGAGGTGTGACTAGTTATATCAGTTGGATACTTTTGGCATTTATACATGAAGCGTTGGGTGAAAAAACTACCTAACCCGGGTTAGGTTGTTTTTCCGTAAATCGCTTTTTCGGAATCAGCGAACCCTAATTAGTTAGTACACAGCTTGAAACTAATATAAAAATTATTATTGTTCACGTAAATCACGTTATACTAGAGTAAGACGTATGGAGATACGTCGCGCGCGTAGCTCCGTCCTTCGCTCTCGCACAGCAGTGCAGACTGTAGCGTGTAGTGCTAGTGACCAGCCGGCGAATCATTGCACTATTATTTTTATTGTTATTGCTCAATAATTCATTAACATATAAATAAAAATGGATCAGTCAACCGCAGAAACGTTCAGTTGTGACATTAGTTCAAGGAGGGAAATGAAAAGCCTCATTAAATAATGTTTAAAACGTGAAATTAAAAAAAATACCTATAATACCCATTGGATCTAAAAACAACCTAACTCGTGTTGTTTATTTTCAATTATTTGAATAATTTTTTTAAAATGATTTTTCTCAACAGGGTTTCACTTTTAGATTGCAATACTTTATGTGTATGAAAGCATTTATTTTTAAATTAATATTTTCTCAGTTCAATAACAGCTTGAAATGTTTGAATCGATTTATCTCAAAACACGATTTTCCGAGTTAAGTTGTTTTTTCACCCAACGCTTCATATAAGAAATTCGGAAATGTTAGGTGATCCATTTGTATGGTATGTTTCGAGCGACAGAAAGGAAAATGGCTGACTTCTCATCGTCTTATGATCAGCTGTAAACAGATCCAGCTGTGCATGTATTACGTCATAGAAAACGCAAAATTCTTTCCTTTTTAATTAAATTCCTCGTTTTAGCTGAGATCGAAGATCTCGCACAGGGAAGGGAACAGAGTATCTAATAAACAAGTTATAAATGAGTTTTAACATTTCATTATAGAAAATTACAATTGAAACTAATAATACAAGAAGTTCAAGGAAGATGTGTAGGCTTTTCTCTAATCCTTGGCCTGCATCTTTAAAATAATGGAGACTCATATATTATGGCTCAAGGGAGTTAGATAAGTGAAATTAGAGTTATTAGAATTAGGACTCACCGGTTATTGATTCCACTGAAGAATCAAATGAAATCTAGATAGTCTTTGAGAACTCCGTGTAGTGGTGTGGAAGAAGGGATTATGCACTTTGACGTGAATTAGATGTCCAAAATTAGGTAGATCTTCAATCAGTTTTAAAGAATTTCAATAATTGACGATAAACAATAGTGGGTCCAATTCAGGATGGAATTGGTTCGAAGTATTCCAAAGATGGGAAATCCCAGATTTGGGTTTCCCAGTGCACAATACTGTCACAAAAGCAAATACACTAACACGCGTGAAATACCGGTTTGAGACACTAGACACTGGGCAGTTGAATCGGAGAAAATCGTAGATAATAGAGAAGAACTGATCTGAACTATAACTGACCCATCCTGGTCCTTTGGGTTCTTATAGGGCCTACGGCAACGTCCCTGCATGCTGGGACGTCGCGTCGGTGTTTACGCAACGTCACGAGTACATATAGATATACTATACGGTTTACAACGTTTTCAGTATATGTATAGCTACGTCCTCCAGCCGTTCTTACTATAGTTCTCACTATACAACGTTCTTACTATAGTCTACCTATTCTCGTGCTTGATATATATATATATATATATCAAGCA
>CAKNXH010062384.1:339113-363618 GCA_932178445.1 Andricus quercusramuli
ATATATATATATATATATATAGCTACACTCCACAGTGCACGATATTCATTCTGTATTTATTAAGTATTTATTAGTATAAATATATAAATAAATCTATCAACATATAAATACTTCGCTCGATTTATAATCGGGCGCAAAAAAAAATAAAATTTTCAACAAGCTTCACAGGAATCGAAAATGGACTTTTTTATTAAGATGTAAGAAGAATGATACTTTTTATGGAATCATAAAAATAAGAATTGAATCTTCTTATTGAAATATTGCCTTTGATTTTCTTTTCTTTATTTATTTAAGCCACTAATGCTTACAGATTCATACCTGTCCGAAAGCGAAGGCACGTCTGCGCAATTATTTCTACAATTTTATCGTGAGAATTGCGGAAGAAGAAAAGAGTAAGACAGAGGAAAACGGAATGAAAGAGAAGATTGTACTAACCACTTTGAGTTGGCCGGAACTTTCGATAATCAAACTGTTTAACTGAGTTGGAGAGTGGCTTCCTTATCGACTTCGACTTATCTACTGCTTAAGCCGCATATTATATTTCTCCCGTAGTTCCTTCCACTTTTCGCTCTCAGCTCCAGGATATTATTTTTCGGATATGTTTTTTTACTTTCAACTTTGACCATCTTCCAAAACAATCATCGCAGAAGAGAGTTCCGCCACAAGAAACTTGCTGGGTTAGGGCTTTTTTATTAACTGGATATCTGATATTGCTGATAGGAACGTTTCGGCTAGAGTCTAACGCTATGAAACTTTCTTGCTTGCAGCTCGCTGGTGGATATTTTGTTAAAAATTATATTCTGTTTTAAACAAGAGAAGAAGACATGTATATTCTTACTCAGAAAATTGAGAGATCCATTGAATACATTAAACATTTTTCGCCGAGCCAAAAATGTGAAAAAGAGGCTTTCGAATTTCCCAGTATAGGAAAAATGCATTCAGCAGGGAAAATCAGTCCTCGTTCGGGCTGATTTTGAGAACGAAAATCCCAATGGATAGGGAAATTCGTGGATTTTGACATGGTGGTCTGCGCAACCGGAAACTCGTTAAACAAATTTGGCAGCCGACTCCGACTCGTTCCCGTGATCCTGGGGATAAAAGTACCCCTGAGAAGTGGCAGACGAGTTAGGGACGAATCAATCCAGGAAAGTGGATATAGCTTCGACTGACCGCCGTCCTCTCGGTTGACGAGGGTTTATTGGGTTTATCAGAGAATCAGGTCGTAGGAAAAAACAGAAATAACACATACAGGTACATATGTGACGTATGTCGATCTCTTCCTGCCTCTGCTACTCATTCTCTCTCCAGATGGATGCGACTACTTTCCGGAATTTCATACAAATTTTGGCACTGGGCCACAACCCTTCTGCAACTCAACTAAATCGAAATAAGAGGGATGCCATGGATACTGGAAGTTTCTTGATTAAAATGCACTTTACTAATCTGAATCTACTACTCAAATAATACCGCAATGAGAAAAATTACAAATTGCAAATTGACTTGAAATGCAGTGCCGGTTCATTTGGAGGCATGTTCGTATGTTTTGATCTTGACGGGAGCTATATGCATTCGTAGCTTACGTACTAATTATATTAAACCTTTGCAATGTCGTCATTTCGTTCTGAAATATTTTATGTACATTTGTTTCGGGCATATTTCACACACACACACAAACACACACAAACTTATTGCTTCTTTTCTACCACTCAACTCATTTCTTGCTTTTTAACGTTTTTATTGTCATGTCCATTTTCCCTGTGTTCTTTCTTAAGTTTCTATAGTTTCATAGCTCTTTCCTTATCCACTCCACCCTGTAATTTCTCTTTGAATACCTCTTTCCCCAATTTCCATTTGCTGCTACTGTTTTCTAATATTCTTTCTGTGCTACCTTTGTCTCACATTCAATGTTTTGGAATGCATTTCGCTGGTAGATTCTTTCACATACCGACTTATATGTATCCTATTCCTATCTGCCTTTCAGCATCTCTATTTAAGAAACTCCACTATCTTCAAGTACCACAAACCCCTTCACTATAAGTCGAAAATAACGTATTTTTTGGGGTCAAAATGATTTGACTGTAAAAAAAAGAATTTTAGAATTTACATGTATATGAAATAAAAAATAACTCGATTCTTCTAAATCTTCTCATAGCTCTCTTTTTAGTATTGCGAAATCTGCCTCACTAATATTTTAAGTTCTATTTATTATTACCATCCTACTTTAAGCTATCCTCATACCGTCTCTTTTTACAAACAGCTCCATCTGGTGAAACTTTGAACCCATTAAAACCAATCTCGTTTATTAAAACTGGCGTCCTTTTCTGAACATCGGAAATGTATCTACTTCATTTTAGATGAAGTAATTTCCGGCTCATAGAATAAATGAAAATTCGCTTTGTTGGCTAGCATCTTTTATGTAGATCTGATCTGTTTCAATAAAAAAAAAACCCCTGTTCTTAAGCCGTTCTTTCTTTCATTCTCCAAAACGCTTCTATTTCCCGAGAAATTGAATTCAATAGGTTCTTGCTAGTTTTAATTGCCATCTGAGACAGTGCTTCTGTCCTCTTTTTGTTTCACAATAAAAGTATTCATCCGATAATGAGATTCCTTTGTAGACGCTCCGACGACTTCCCCATGTATACAGATCATGGCACTTCGAATAATGCACGTTCCTGGTGTATGAATCGAGGCAGACAACCCGTTTATCGCAGCTGCATACTATCCGTTCGCCTCCCACCTTTTATACACAACACATACCATCGACTTCATCTTCATCATATATATTCCAACCAAACCCCCACACGGTAATGCAAACTTTTCCACCCCACACGGTACACTAATAAATCTCCCTCCTTTGAAGCAACACATTCCGTTATCGCGAAGCATATTTTTGTCTTAGCCACCCTAAAACTTGTTAACTCTACCTTTTTACCACTTATAATGAAATTGTTGGATTCACGGTGTGTGATTGTCAGAAACCTTGTTATTTACATAATACATAGTAGCCAAAGGTGATGCATTGAACTTTGCTTTATTTTTCCATAGTATGGCTATGTTATGAAACCAACCTGTAGTAGGTATATTTAGGCGTTTAAAAGAATAAACAACACGGGCGCTTATGGAAACCGCCAACTTTAACTGCGATTATCTCGAAATGCTGTTTTCCGGAGATTTGACTTCGACCATATCCTATTTGAAATTTGATGAATTGATCAGGAATTCATGACTGAACGTTTTAAAAAAAATTGGAAACCGATCTGGAAAAATCTCTACCTGTGTACTCATGTTGGTCATAATGTATGAATATTGTACATAGTACAGCCCAGTCATTGCTTTTCCAGAGGTGTTGAGCTTGCTTTCTAAATAAATAAATAATAAACCTCATACCGACAACCTGAGTCTTTTACATTTCGAAGTATACATTTTTTTCTTAATCTCATTAACCATTAGGATAGAAAAAGGCACTTGTTGTTTAATTTAACAACCAAATTATTAAGATTGGGCACATTTTAAAGGAAAATTTAAGCGGACATAATTTTAGCCTAACGGCACGGTCTTTCGGTCAACGTTCGGTCAAGTTCGGTTTTCTGCTGGTTCAGGTGATGCTTAGCAAAAGTCGTAATGAGACAATTTCAATGAAAGGCTTTCTCCATATATTTTGTGCATGGTATTTTACATTCCCTAAAACTTAATACTGAAATTCTAAATGCATTATTTTCTATTATAAAATGCTCAAAATAAGTGGGTTTTATCAATAAACTTTACTTTTAACATATTTTCTTAACAATATATTCAAATTATAAGCAAGTTTGACGATTACTAAGACCGTCACGATTACTGGGTTATTTACCTTAGATTTAATGATAACAGCTTAAAATGTTAATTTTAATTTCTTTTTATGTTTTTTGCATTCCAGATAATACCGACTCAAGTTGGGCCTAGGTCGTTTTGAATGCAATTGACCCCACGAGTTAGGTTTTCTACCGTTTTGAGGATTTTTATTTAAAAATCTAAAAGGTATTTCAGATTATTACTATCGACGTTTGAAGGACATATGATGAGATATTACAAAAATTAAAAAACAAAGAATTTCAATATTTTTGTCCGTTGTACTTTTGAATGTGAGTCCTTGAACTGTGTTTCAGATCCCTTTTGGTTAAATACGGAATGTAAGCCAGTTTCCATTCCGTCAGGTATACTCTATTATTCCGATTATTAAACAAACAAATGTTTTTCTGAAAAAATTCTTAGTACCAAGCTTATTCATGAAAAATATTATCTTACATCACGCGTTACTTCTTGTAGTTTATGCCCCTTGACCTACCTGCCCTATTGCACTCATACTAATAATAATACTCCTACCAATAATAATAATTTTCATTTAAAATTAATAAAGTTTGGAAACGAAAAGATTGTTTTTCAAATAATAAAACACACAAGAAATACCTTAAGATTGCGCTGAGTGGGTCTCTTTAGCTTACGTTTCTTGAAGTTAAAAAATTTAATGTAGCGATATGTAACTAGTTATTGCAGTCCAAAGTATGTTCGGCTTTACCCCGCAGCGTGGAGTTAAGTCGTCCAATTTCAATCAAAGGACAAAAATAGATTTTCAGTAATACCAAGTGAAAAAATATCATAAATGAAAAGTCTGTATCGTCCCGAGTCGAAATTTCGATACTACTTTGAACCCACAGCTCCCTATTTGAACCTGCTTTAACGCTATTTAAACCTGAAGTCCTATTTTAACTCTTAACTTCTAGAGAATGAAAAATTAGAGCCTCCTTTGAATCTATTTCAATTTACAGGCCCTATTTGGAATCTTTAGAAGCCACCCTCTTGTAATTCAAGAACCTACTTTGACGCTGTAAATCCTACTGACCCTACTTTGAATCCTTAGATCCTACATTTGTCTAACTCAAGACTCTACTTTGACGCTCTTTAAGCTCTCCTTCAATGCTGATCCTATTTTGATTCTTTTTAACCTACAGCATTCGAAGTAAAGATTCTACTTTGTTGCTTCATAAACTTTATACTAATAAAGTAAAAAATATTTGCCACTCAGGTCAAATTAACTCTTTGGACATCTTAATGACTGCAGTTGTACTCAATGAACTAAAATATTTAGTTCAAGATTCGACCCAATTGTCATAAATGATTTATATATAAATAAATACTGTTTTTCAATGCTCAATCACAGAAATATATTTCCTCATGACTAGAAATTCTGAGAATTTGTATGAGAATAAATATATATAATCGAAAATGACTAAATATGGTAAATTACTACGTTGTATACACTTTTTATTAATAACTAATGAAATTGTGTATATTTTACATTCATTGCCTCATAAAACCATTTTTCAATTGGTTTAAGTGTGATTGAGAATCACAGAAAATTATAAGAATAAAATATTTGTTATCTTTAGCAACAATTATTCATAAATTTGAAAATTTGGAAAATATATTTAAATATATATGTTCAAAAAGTATATATTTAAATGTACTAATTGTTCTCACATTTTTTTTATTAGATTATTACGATTAATCTTTTTGCAACATTATTTCGTTGAAAAAAAAGTTTCTTCCAATGAAAATTACCACTTTTTCAAATTGTTCAATCCATTTTGTTCCTAAACAATAACAGATGAAAGTTTCTGAAAAATTTCTCTATAGCAATATTCTAGTTACGTGTCTACTACTTAATTTAGTAGAAAAAGAATCATTTATTTACATTATAAAATGTTTCTTGTTTTAATTTTTTTACAATATTTCTTAGAAAATAAGAAAAGCAAAACTTATGAGAAATGATTGACTACTGATCTCAAATTTCAGAACAATGAGACACTTCGTTATAAAAACATAAATTTTATTGTTAATATTAATTTATTTCCTTATGAATGTTATTCTCATACCAATTTTCAGAAATTTCAATTGAGTATAAATATTGTTCTGCGGTTTGGCACTGCGCAAACAAGTAATTCTATATATTCAAGTATATAATTTATTTATAATAATTAGGTTGAATTCTAATCTACATATTTGTATTTTTTAGACTAATTGCATTAATTGTGATACCCAATGAGTTTTTTTCAAGTATTTGCTTAATAAAGCAATAAAAAACAATATTGTTAAAATTTTCACTTTTGACAACTACGCCTTGGCGATCTGATTAGAATATTATGAACAATATATCCATGAAATAATTACGAATATCCTTCTGATTTATATCATAGAAGTTATCATGTTATTTTTCCTGATGAATAACAAATGGTTATTTTCATTAATTCATATTGATGTGAGATTATAGAGAACCTGCTTTGATGATATTACAAGTCCTACATATAGATAATAGAGGCCTAAAAGAGGTTATCATGAGCTGTGATAAAGACCTACTTTCATGCTAAGCGTGCAAAAACGGCCGATTTCGGACATTTTTAGCGTCAAAATAGGCTCTAAATTGCATAGAAATCGCTATTTTTATAGAAACTACTTTACGGTCCCAGCGCCTACTAAGGTAGGAGTTACAGATTCAAAGTAAGGCCTAAATTTCGACTCGTTATTTTGAACTGAATTAATGAGAAATAATATTAACATGGTAGAGATGACATACTTCAGACCAATAAGTAGAAATTGGGTGTTAAAATTTCTTTATTTGTGTCGACGTTTCGAAAACTGTAACGTTTTCCTCATCAGGACTTTGAAGTTCATGTTTCCATTTTTAAAAATTCATCACATTTTTTATTCAGAGAATTCCATTCCTCATCTGTATAAATATATGTAACATTAATTAATTACACCCAATATCATTTAAATAGTTCAATATATATATATATATATATATATATATATATTTCTTAAATACTTTTTAAATTAATTTTTAGGTTAGAAATTAAAATTGATAAAAAATTTTTACCTTATAGGTTTCATTTTTGGAAAAAAAAATGTTGTTACATCTTATAAAAATTTACTTACATGAATATTCTTATAAATTCAATACATTTTTTCATTAATAACTTAGTTAATTTAGTGAAACAGTCGGAGCTTCTGTTTCGCTCCATTTTTGCTACGATACATTCAATACAGAGAGGAAGAGAGTTCTTAACATAAGATGGAATACGCAATGACGTATCAACGATTTATAATATAAGGTACTATAGTTTCTATGTAGATCTTATTACAATATTGAATTTGAGCGCTAAAAAATTTTCACAATCAATGCATATAAACCTATAAAGTGTTATTTTAACTAATAAAAATTTAGAAAAAAAAAATTCATCAATTCAAAATTTAAACATTATAATTTTATTAAATTAGAGAATCCAAAATTATATTATAAATTGGACTATAATTGTTAAGATCTGAAATTATGTTTAAACAATTATTACTGTTTTTCTTTATAAAAAACATTTCTGCTATTAATCTTTTAAATTCATTAGGTTCATGATGTAATACTATAACATTATCCCAATCGATCAAATGCCCAGTTTCTACCTGATGTTTTGCTATGACTTTATGGTTTTTTGGATTTTGTCTAAAATTATCATGATGGTCTTTTATTCTTGTAGCAAGTAATCTACTAGTTTGGCCCACGTAACATTTTTCACAATTCAAACATTGAATTTTATATACTACATCAGTAAATTGAAAATTTTCTAATAAATCTTTTCCTAATTTAATGAATTTATCAAGTTTAGAATCCATTCTAAAATTTGTTGTAATATTGAAATCATTTAAAATTCTTTTAATTTCAAAAGATAATTTACCATGATATGAAATTGATATTATTGGTTTAAAATTTGAATTACTTACTATTTTTATGTTATTTTGGTTATAAAAAGAATCTGTAATTGTTTTGATTTTATTATTAACATGTATTTGAATAAATTCTATTGGGTGAATTAAACAAACATGATGATTATCGACATAAAAATGTTTTTATTTTCAGCGGAAGCATAAACTTATAAGTGTAGCCACATATCATAAGTTGAAAAATGCAAGGGCACAAAATAAAAAAATAATCTTGCCGATATTAGGAAACATGTTCGTGAATAGCATTTCACAACTCTGCCGTCCAAGGTAAAAAGATACATAAGTAACATTGCGGTTTAGGGTTATTCTCTTACGCTTGGCAATGGAAAAGTCGACCTAAGCGACGATGTCACTTATGTATCTTTTTACTTTGGACGGCAGAACTACTCATCAGAGTATTTAATCATACGGGAGAAAATATTTTTGGTATTATAATTTCTCAACATGTCCCACTTCCCCCCACAAATTCGAAACTTTTTAAAATAATCATTCTACAGCCAAAACAAAGTATCTTATCTTGCTTAAAATTTTGGATGATTTTGTTGCAACAATGTACAATATGATAGGTGACATAAATATCGAAAACAAATTGCAATTAAAGTTGAGCAAGTGTTTTTCACTTGACTTATTAAAAAAACAGAAAATCATATTTTTATCTAAATTTACCACCGAAAATTGAGCAACCAGCCTCTAAAATAAATGTTGACATTTATTTTACAAAAAACAATCGAAAACCTGTCTAATTTTTATCCAGAAAAAAAAACCAAATTATGAAATATAATATTATGAGTGGCTTGGTTTCTCCAATATGTCCCAGTTAGCCCCGTTTTAGAAGAGACAAGAGAATAGTTAAACCCTGGCGCATCCAGGTGGAAGTTTAAAATTTTTGACTCAATTTCTATGAGCTGAAAAGTCATGGCTCATTTTTTATAATGACCTACAGGTTTTTTTAGAATTAATAAAATTTATATTCAAGTTAGAATTTATTAAAATTGTGAAAAAAAATCAGTTATTTGAATTTTTCAATTGTACATAATTTCTTTTTAATAGCTATGTCGTGCTTAAGATTTCTTCAACTTTAAAATGAAGAATCATGAAATTATTTTCATATAAAAAGAAAATAATTATTTTTTACATATCAAAATCATGAATTTTGTGTTTTTTGAGTAGAAACTAGTAGAAACACAAAAATCACCATAATTTTTTACCCCATAGAAAATTAATAAAAAAATTACTAAAAATCCAAAACTTTGACCTCGATGCGCGAGGGTCAAATATTAACAGATTCAAAATTTGTTTTGCTTCAATTTGTCTTTCCAAGTGAAAACTATTCTACACTATTACGTTCCGAGTTTGAGAAAGGTTGATAATATTTAATGCATGATAAAGTTACTTGCATGGTTTTTTCTGGAAAGAAACTTCGCTTTATTAGTAATTCGAACCAGAAAGCTGCATTACCCGCGGTATTCACAGTATTCGCATTAATTGGTTTGATTTAGAATACTGTTAATTACCAAAATGTATGTAACCACAGTTTGCATCCACGAAACGTAATACGTTTCACACTATATCACGGCTTTGTCCATTTGGTCCAGCAATACCTATTAGTATAGAAACTCAATCTGAATTACTATTCTGTCTACAAACTGTTTCATGTAGTTCATAAGCTTGAATTAAAAATAATGCTAGTATGAGACAGAATATTTATATTCAACTTCAACGTTTATCAAAAAATCAGTGATACTTTTGGGTGCTAGACATTTATAGGGAAAAGCTTTCGTGGCAGCCAGGTGTATCTTTTCAGCAAGTGAGATTTTTGGCAATGATTCAAGTCTGGCCAACGAATGTTTTGGCTAGCGAGACCATCGCATCGGTAATCGGTACCGTCTTGTCTGCCGAGGATGCCCTGGAGTAAAAACGTGAAGAAGAACGAAGGTTTTATACACGAAAGAACTGACTGAAATTTATTCATAGAAACAGATGCTTCCTGGTAGTTGTTAACGCATCTAAAGAACTTCGGTTCATACGCCCAATACATAAAAATGAATCATGAGGATTCATGTATAGGAATAAGGATAAAGACGAAAGGGCAGTTTTTGGGAAAATAGTAATTTACGATACAAGTGCGTAAAACAGATGATTATTACGAGTGTGAAGTTTGTAGCATGAGCCGTAGATGAGTGCTTCCAGCCGGAGGCTAATGCTACAATCACATTCGTAATAAGCACTTGTGTACGCACATGTGTCGCACACTATTTTTTGCAACAGCCAACCGAGAAAGTTGCTAATTGAGAGAGTGATTAATAATGTAATTTACCTCAAGTTAATTGCTTGCTTAACTCTGGTTGTGATTTGACTCACCAATTCGCGAAGAATGTGTAAAATTGTCACCCGTGCATAATGGGCATACTTTACGCACACCTGTGACGTCAACGTACATAATGACCGTACATTATGTACGGTGACGTCACTGTGCTCTAAAGACATACTTTACACATAACTTTGGGGCACATAAAGTGCAAATTTAGAGGTGAGTGTTGCAAAAAAGTATTTAAGCGTACTTTCAAGAATCATAATGTTATTAATTTTGATATTATTTGACAGATAGAATGCTGGTATTTTTCTGTTTTGTTTTAAATTTGAAGTTACAATCTCTATTGTGTATGCTCTCATGAATCTGCTAACTAAATAAATCATTATCATGGAAAAGCGGTTTGTGTTTGAATAATGTAGAGCCAATGGTAGGAGGGTTTAAGTAGCTTAGTCCAGTAACGGAACACGAAAGCACGAAGAACGGCATGCGGGTGGTTTCCAAGGATTAATTGCCCATTTATAAACTACCACACCGCACCGCGCCGCGTTCCTCTACTACATGTCCGAGATTGAAAAAATCTAGCTCACTGAGAGCAAAGAAGGAAACTTTTACTGATTTCAGACTTTTATTTCACAGTTCGTGGCACGAATTCTTGAAATAAATACTGGCGGAGACACGTACAACTGTGTCTTGCTTGATCTGCATGCGCGAAAAAATTTAGCATTGAATTATGAAAGTATCGGTACGAATAAGGATAATACAATATTTTCTTGTAGTTGCGGGGATTAATTTTTGTGGGAAATAATGCCCCATACATAAATATACATTGTAATATAATTTATGTCTGAGCGGTTTCTGAATAAGATTTCATTCTTGCTATTTTGTCAAACCTAGGTGTTTATTGTTCTCAAAAATTGAAGAAAAAAACTTCTTTGGGTGGAATCATAATGGCGATTTTTTACTTGCTCTCTCCTTTTTACGGGTGTTAGAGTCTTTACATAATCGTTACAAGATTTCTTACAAACAAACATTATATACTTAAATTCCCAGTATTTGCTAAATATCGTAACAAATACATCACCACCACTGGTCAAAAGTCTGTCGGCGAAACCCACTAATATTTATATATCAGACTGAATAAAACTAATTTTGATTATAATAGACGACGCGTGCAAAAACAGTCACTCAGACTAAGTAGATTAATACAATAAAGTTTTTTATTCACTTTTGACTATAGTTTGTTATGCAGAATATTCTATTCCTATTCTATCAGAATTGTAAAAGTATTCAATATATAAAAATTATTGTTTGAATAAGCAAGATGCGACTTCTAGATTGATCTAAAATCTATCCCTTCATTTAACATCCTACTTGCCCTTACCATATAAATTCCTTAATTTGTGGTGGTGTGATAGCGTTTTAGGATGGGGTTGTCAATATCAGAAACTATCGCTAGAACGTGTTTAATCAAGACGTGGTTGACATGTGCCAACTGTGTGGAGGTACCAACGAATCCATCCAGCGCCTTATTGAAGATTATCGCTTAATGGATCAAAGAGAATACACGCAGACACTATGATGTAGCGGGCATTTTGCATCAATACCATTCCCTAAAGCTAGGATTTTTAATAGAATGGATTCCATTCTATAGATATATTCCGGTGCTCGTTTTAGAAAACGAAGACTACATCTTATACTGAGATGTAACTTTCTAGACGGATTATATTACATCCGAGCCAATGCAATCGATCCAACGCTATGATGCGTGAGCAAAAAGGAGAAAGAGTATACATATACATTATACATTATCAAAATTGCTTGTCCACTAAACGAGAACTTGCAGGCAGCCTATACAATCATGATCTTCAAGTATAAAGAGATTAAAGATGAAGAAAAGACAATATACAGGAATGTAAAACATGCCTTTATACTTCCTATTGTGGTTTCGGATATACCCGGATAAAAATATTTGGTCTTGATTTTCTCTTGAATGTCTTCAATATGTCTTCAAGACCATGATGTCTGGTTCCGTCTCACTAGCTAGACATTGGAGATATACAGATATACTGAATTGCTCTCAAAGGAAATTATATTACCAATTCGTGGATTTCACTTTGGTCAGGGTCAAAACTACAAAAGTTTTCGTTTGTCAATTTTATTGTCCATTGTACCCCGACCTCTACAAATTATTGACCCCACTGGTACACAGAAAAAACTTAGGGTAAATAGTGTTGCAGGTAATTTCCTATTTTTACCTGTTCGTATTGGTAAAACACAAATATTACCCTCGATGGGCAGAAACTGTCTTTTGTTCTCATTAAAGTTGTCACCACCGTCTTGAAAATTGGAAAGCCACTAGCTTTGAATCGCTGAAGTGAAGTTAGCTGATGGTTGGTGCAACAGGCAAATCGGATAAGTGCGGCTTCATAAAGGCTGTTTTGCCGAATCGTTAGAATTGTCAAAAGTTCAATATGACATTTACAAGGCCTTCAGGATAAACAATGAGAATTACTCCCGAACGTAGGTAAACGAAGAATAATACCCTAGATGTGCGGGTAAAGTTTACCCACATGGGGTAATTTTTGTTGCAGGTAATCTCTACCCCGAATTCCGGGTAAAGTTTACTCTTAGTTTTTTCTGTGTAGAGCCTGCCATTTCCAGGAATCAGATAGCTAGGTTCGGACCAAACAGTTGACATCTGCTGAAGGTGGACATTTTACAACCGATAAAACTTTTAATTTTTTTAATAACTAATTTTTAAAAAAGAAATTCGGAACCTGTCTGTCTCAACAACTGTAGGTATATAAAATTTGCCATAAAAAGATTACAGCCGCCATTTTCTAGAAGTATCTAGTGAACTGTTGCAGATAGGAAAAGATGGACAGCATTTTTAGATTCACTGTCCAAAGAACATAGTTATTTCAGATAAACTTTATTTTGGTAGTATCTTCGTAATGAATAATATTTCTCATCATTTTATTATTTCATGAAATAGTTCTTAGAAAATAAAAAGAATTTTTACAATACACTTATATAAGAAAAAAATGGTTTTTACGAAGATATTAGTGAAATAGGGCAAAAATGGACCGAATCCCATGCATTTGGCCCATTGTTTTCCCTTCAGCACTCAGCGAAGTGAATTTAGCTGGTGGTTAAAGTGCAAGTACCTAATTTCTACCCGGCCAGGCAATGTGCACACGAGATGCATTGAACATCTCAAACATCTTGGAGTCAGTAGGTTACTGGCAGCCACTCAAACAACGATTTTACTAAACAACTGTCCTATTGTGAGAAACTTCCTAGACCAGAAGGAAACGGGCTTACTTTTTCTCATCTTCAACTCATCAGGCAGGTAATGTAGTCTGTGGCTGATGATAAAAAAGCGGGTTCACCCAAAAAAGAAAGTTGAAAAATGCAACAAATACTACTCGAATTGCTTCAAAATTCTGAAAATTATAATAAAAGATCAGGATTTTCGGTTTAACTGTAAATTCCATGCCTTTTGAAATACAACTAAATTTTCAAAATTGTAATTGTACATAGTAAAATACCGCTCCTCAAAAGTATGCCGAATACTGTGTAGTTACGAGTCGCAACAATTTTTAGACCTACAAACAAATTGAGACAGAATAAAAATTTGCCATTATTCAAAATAAGATGCAACAAATTTCACACCAAAGATCTTCTGTGCAGCTTCAAATAATTTTATAATCGTCGTTTAACAAACTTGCCAAATCCTTACAAGTTTTTAGAATTTTTTGCGTCGTTGCAAACTACAATTAAGAAAAATATTCTAGTGTTTTAACTATATATTTATCATAAACAACAAATAAAATCTTCCAAAGTTCACGAAAATTCTCAATATAAAAACGAGAATCCCCGTTGCGGTTGCGAGGTTATAGAACAAATTGCCGGTGCATTTACAACCCGAGGTAGCCCCTATAATTTAAAGGCAAAATGTTTCCAAGCCGATAAACGTATGTATATATATCGCTTGACGGCCTCTAGCAGCGGTTCTAGGTATTAAATGCGAATACGTGGCGCGAGCACACAGAACGTCGCTGGATGTATGGCGAACAAACCCTAATGACTACATACACTAACAAAATAGTTTCGCATTGTACCTAGATACAGCCCGGAATCCCGCTCCCGGGCACGAGAACCGCCTTCCTCGGTCCTGTTTTCGAAATAACTTTCCCGCTGCCAATATATCGACATAAAATCACCACTTAATTGCAAGCTCTGCTCGTCCTCCAATCACTCGCTCGTTCCATGAAACAACTTTCTCAATATAGAAGATAAACGCGAAATAGATTTTTTCGAATCGTTTTTCATCGAATAAAAATCCTTTTACAGGTTTCTCAAATGCATGTTTTCAGGAACGTAACTTTTGTTTTTGTTATCATCATTAGTTATGTGAATGAAAATGAATCCATCTAAATCTGCTGAAATCCTTGTACAGAAATCATTATCTTTTTATTCTTCTGAAGGGAAAAACTTCTATAATTCTAAGGTTGTGGCTCGCAAACGGGCAGACAATATGTTTTTTGGTGATCATACTTTTAAAATCATTAGGTATCTACCTGATATTTGTTTTCTATCTATCTGTCAAAAACTTGAAGTTTGAGAATGGTCAAATAGAATAGTTCAAATTTTCATCAAAACCACAGGCGTATAAAAAAAACTCTTCAGGAAATATCCTCAAAATTCCGAAAGTTACCATAAATTAGAACAAATTCTAAGGAAAACCACACTTCTGCAAATCCCTTACAGACCACAGACTTCAGTGTACAGAAAGAGACATACAAACATACGTACATGATTGTAAAAACTGTTTCTATCTCTGTGGGTATCAAAACATGCAGAATTGATAGAAACTAGAAAGTTCAGTAAGTCTTAGGTTCAGTAAGATTCGCACACAACATCGCGCAAAAATTCTAATAAGTAAAACAAACGCTGCAAGAATGTTTTTTCGTATTTGTAATGTGTTTAGATTCCAACCAGGGACAAATCTACGAGCACCAGTGACAGAAAATATCAAAACTATGAAAGGGATAAAATTTCAAAGAGCTTTCCAGTATGTGCACCTAAATGTGGAAGATCAGATACCATGCCTACCATAGCAATCAACTTTTTGCGTACGAACATGTAACACACAAAGGAGCACAAATGCGTATTTGCGTTAACGCCGATGCAAAATTTATGGGCGAATAAAGGTCCTATCGGTGGTGAAAGCGACCATGAAAAAAGAGAAAGAGCAACAGTGGAAGAGAAGGGTGTACGATATCGTGATAAAAAATAAAAAATAATTGTTTCGATGCACGAATAACGACAATTTCTATTCGAATGAATCAATCGACCAGTGCAGCAAACCATCTAATTCACACGCAACAAAAATGTGAAATTTTCATTTGGACCAGCATCTTTTCAAACTGAATGTGGATCACGATCGACGCCAAATACATATATGAGATTTTTCATCACGAAACATCTTTAAACCTCTTTCCAATACAATGCTTCTTATCTCTCTATCACTCAATTTCCAGGAAAAAACAGAAGAACCGAACTAGCGTGAAAACCAAACTCAGTTTCCTCTTAAATTGCGCCCCGGCGCCTTTAATGTGTCACTTTACAACTGAATTAAAAAAATATATATATCCATGAAGTTAGAACCTCAAACTTATTTTTTTCGAATAAAAAAAAACTTTGCTCAACTTTTATAGACTTGTGCTCATTTGTGCAGTGAACGGTTTTTTGAGAAATCGAAAATTACAGGCGCTATTTTTGAAAAACTTAATTTTTTCTTGCTAAAACCTCAACTTATCACTAACGGAGAGCGAAAGTTTGTGTTAGACTGCTCAAAGTATACACAATTTTGTGCAATCCATTAATATTCTAAAAGTTGTCATATTAATTCCAAAAATGTCAAACACAAAAAACATACAAGACCTATAAATTATCAAATTTCAAAATACCAAAACTTTTGCTGAGTTGTGCTCGAAAATTGCAGTCTCTATTTCTTCTAACGAAATTTTCTTAGACCAACAGTTGTCATATTAGACCCAAAAACATCAAAGTCCGAAAACATACAAGTCCGGAAAATAATCAAGTTTCGAAAAATCTAAACTTGTGCTGAATTGTGCTCGACAAATGCAATCTTTTTCCCTTTGACAAGATTCTGCGAGACCAAAAGTTATCATATTAAAACCTGAAATATCAAACTCAAAAAAAAACTCTGACAGCACAAAAATTTGCAACGAGTTTGCTCAATGCTTATAGTGAAAGCTTCGGAAGCTTACATCGCAAGAATCAGGCAAGCTTTGTAACCCGTTTATTTTTTCTTTACATTTTAGCGGATTACGTGAAAATTCTCCAACTAGTTTTGATCCAAAGCTATTTCAAATGCCAACAGGTAGGAGTAATTCAATGAATAAGGCAAGCAAGTATTTATTCAATTTATCAAGGAATCGATTACGATATATTAAATCAAAAACAAATAAATGATCAAGGATTTTACATAAAAATTAATCGGCAATAAATATGGATGGCCACAATGAAATCAAGTCGAATTAAGAGAAGTTATCACTCATGCATAGGCGCACGTTTACCTACATACATTACATAACAATTTATCCAACTTTGAGAAAGAGAATTCTTAGAAAATAATCACTACCTATTTGTGTCGTAACCCCGAAGTTCCGTCGGTCTATATTTGTTATGAAACCGAGATCCAAGATCCAATCTCAAACCTGAGATGCCAAAGGAATTTAATTGAATGGAAATTGGTAATATTTTCCATAACCAGCGACAACTTCCTTCACAGTTATGATTCTTGAGGTACTCGTTAAGCTTGGTTGGAATTGGAATAAACGTCACGCTGTAAAGAGACTTTTAATCAACGTTTGTCGTTTTAATGATAAGAAAACACCCACGTACAACAATAATTATACAAAAGAATTTACCTTCCAAAGCTTGGCGGTGAGACTCAAAATTATAACGTTACGCTGGTTACAAATGTATTTTACTTAAAACAACTCAAAAGCTTCTACTCGACGTTACAGTGTCAGACTAATAAATGAGAGTCACGGAACGCTCTCTCGCAAGGAACCCTAATTTTCTCTCTGTCTAAAGTCGCCTAATATCACCTGATATCAATAGAATGTACTAATGTTATAGGTCAATCGATTCGTCTTGAATTAAAACAACTCTTCTATTCTCGCATCAACTTTAAATTATGAGAATGAGAAAATCTTTACTATAAAAATCGTCTCTAAAAATATATAAATTGCAATAACTTCCTTACTCTTTAATAAAATGTATTAATATTGTAGGTCAATCAGACCGCCAAAAGAATGGTTAGAATCTGCAAATGAGACATTAATCCGAAGAGACATAAGAATTCATAGAAGCACAAGAGCTGGCATGAAAAAATGCATTGACGTGAAGAAAGCTAGAGTAGTATGCCAGGACTGAACAGTCTGACGACAAATAGTTTGTAAACAGAGTGACAATAGAATGAATGACGCCTGAAACAAAGACCTTGGATACTAATGGGCCCAAGTGAGGAACCATACATAACAATTTTTTGAAGCTCCTCACTTGTGGTGATCGCTAGAGAGATTGATCAGCAACCTGGGTCGGAGCTGTGTTGCGGAATGAACGTGTAATTCAAATAAATAACACGAGAATTCCAGATCAATCTAAAATATCTATAACTAACACCTATATACCTATCTACCTTATACCTATATACCTACCTATCATATACCAACATGCCTATTCACTATTTTCCAACCGAGCAAGTCACGCCTACGTGATTGAATTCTCGGCACCAGCCGATGGTAATATCACGGCAAAGGAAGGAGAAAAACGGGTGAAATATCAAGCACTTCTTTTCGAGCTGAGTAGGCTGTACCAAGGATACAAAGTCCGTATTGTAGATCTCACAATCGGCTGTCTTGGAGGTATGAAAGCTTCATTTATCAGCCGACTCAACAAGATTCCGGCTTGCCAGCGTCAGGCTCATTTCATCGCGAACCGGATGCAAAAGGCTGTTCTCCTGGGATCACTCCATCTTGTCCGTCAACACTGTTCCTCTTAAATTCTACAAAGATTGGTAGCTCTAAAAAAAGTATCCAGAGGTGAAACCTTCATCTCCAACTGGCTTGTCTGCCGCGTGACCTCACGCGGCTAAAGACCTGACTCCAAGGAACAGTGTTGCCCGATGTTATCACGCGTAAATTTCCCGCTCTTGCTTACCTTCTAGGACAGAAGGAGCAGAAGCGGATGACGTACACGTTCCAGTAGCTTTGGGAGTGGTTTCTTTAAGGAACCATGATCGAAGATTCCGGAGCCTACAACTTCTCTAATAATCGATTCGTCTCGAACCAAGGAATCTTTCAAATTCTTGCATAAAATTTGAATTATATTGAAGACAAAAGTTTCACTATAAAAAACCGTATTTTCAAATATTATGCATTATCATAACTTCCTTCTCTTTACTAAAATGTAATAATATTATACGTTAATCGATTCGCCTCGACTAAAATAAACTTTTAATTATGTTAATGAAAAAAGCTTTATTATAAGAAACCGATTTTCAAAATATATAAACTACTATAACTTTCCTACACCTTAATGGAATGTATTAACACTTAACCCGTAAACCTGGGTCATTCGTGTCCGAGCGAAAACTAAGTGACTGAGTTACTCTGTGACTGCGAGAGGGATGCGGACCTTACCCTGTCCTAAAAAAAGTTATTTAGGAGGGGGACCTAAGGGCCAGAAGGCAGGTCAGGTCTCTAGTTCACGTTTACTCTTTGTGGTGATAGAACGAAGTCTGAGGAGGACACGAATGACCCAGGTTTACCGGAATCGGTTGTTTTTTCTGCAAGCGAGTATTTGATTATTTTTGACTTTATAACGTTTTTTTAACGCATTTGAACATACTAATGCTAACTAAATAATAATTTTGGTCATAGAACTCAAAATGGAGCAACGTACATCTGATGATGTACAGCGCGTTCTTCGCGACAGGAAACAAGTATTTTAGGAACCGACAAAATGGAAAAACGCAAAAGATGTTTTCTTTGTGTGACTGAGCGCGACAGAAAAACGCAGTTCTGCTGTGTTAGGTGCCGCAAGCCTGTTTGCGAGGAGCATAGGCTTGCTTGTTGCGCGACTTACTTAGAATACATCAGAGTCCCGCTATAGTAGCCGTCTCGGGGGTACCCTTTATCGATTCACACTATCTCAGGACTCTCCAAACCGTTCTTCTTCTCTTTCTTTCATGTGGCTTCTGACAGCGCCGAACCCTAAACATCGCAACTCCGCTGACCTTACAAACGGCTCTCTCTAGTCCCCTTGGACCGCCTTGTCCCTTATCTCGGGAACTACTATAGTGGGACTCTAGTGTAATACGGAAGTATTATACATTAGCAATTTTTTACGTTGTTCAGAGTAATAAAAATGTATAGTGCACTACGTATTTTTTACTTTTTTTTACCATTTAAAATAAATATAAACGTTTGTAGGTCAGAAAATTTCATTAATTCGAAAACTCTTACTTCCATGAAATATCCCAATATTCACCTTTAAAACTTAAGCATTTATTTTTGTGGTAGCAAATTTTAATATTTTTTTCTTGAAAGGCGCATGTTTGAAATTTAATTTTCTTTTTTAATTTTTTATTTTGGTTAATTAGATAAAAAGTTATGATTTTTTGAAGAAAACACAGCATCTTTTCGAGTTTATTTTGTTTATTTACAAAAATTGTTTAAATAATTTATTTTTATCTGACAGTCTATTGCATGTTTGTTGAGTAGAGACTTCAGTTGTGTTCCCTGAATTTTTTCAGATTTTTCCTATCAGTGTAAATTATTAAAAAATGCGCTGGACGTGAACGACCCAGGTTTACGGGTTAAAGGTGCCGAAAAAACGTTTACGGGTTGAGTGTTAATATTATAGGTCAATCGATTCGTTTCGTATCAACACATCTCTTCTGTTCTTGCATCAACTTTGAATTATGTTAATGAAAAATGTTTTACTATAAAAAACCTCAAAATTTCATCAATTTATCTGCAGCCGTTTTCAAGTTATATTCACAAAAAAGTGTAACATCCAGACATCCACACACACATACACACAGAAATTAAACTCAATTCATCTCTCTTCTGGGTCAAAATATCTTAGGCGTGCCATTACTCGCGAACGGTTCATGGAAATTCAATAATTCAGTTATAAAAATGTTTTTTAAGATGTATACTTTACGCTAAGAAATTGCTCGATAGTGAAAAACATTTTTTCATTGTTTAAATAATCGTTTGTTTTGAACAATTGAATATTAATTAAACTCCTCCAAAGAATTCTTCTACGTTCCAATAGATTCTACAATCTCTTCCGAAAATTTTGGTGGAAAAAAAGTCAGTATTTTGCAGTAGTTCAAAAGTTATTGATTTTTTTGTGACTGCGCTCCGACCTCCGGCGCTAGTAGAGCACCAAAATATAATTCACCAAAATATCTATTTAAAAAACTTGAAGTCGTTTCTGCAATACTGGCTTAATGCACGCATCCTACGTCTGTCCAAAACTAATAAATCCTTAATAACCAGTCTTGATTTAGTACACGAAAACTTATTAAAGTTGATAAAGTTAATCATTATTTTATTATACCACACATTGGGTCATATAAAATGTACTATGTTTATTGTGAAACTGAAAACTAAAATGTATTAATTCGTATCTTCCATTCCCTACCGCGCCCAGTCGCGTTTGGCTCTATACTTACTTCGGAGCTATACAGCGAACAAACGCGCCGTTCATTTAACTTTTTTGCAGTGAAACTAGATCCCTGCATTTTTACCTGCACTGTTAAACATTTTTGGGATTTGACCGCGCATTTACTATACAAGTATAAGGCAAAATTGCAATACCGGTATTGGAAAATGAAATTATAATACGTGTATTCCAATTTTGAAGAATACGTGCCGTTGATCATGCAAGTCTCGCAATTTTACTTTACAATACCGGTATTGTATTTTTGCCTTACACTCACTTTAGCCCGTCTAGCGGATGAATGAAGCTCTATTAACTAATAAGATAAAAATTGTTCCTCGTCAGTCTAATGCGAAACGCACTATTGGTGATA
Organism: Andricus quercusramuli; assembly: GCA_932178445.1. Classification (NCBI taxonomy): domain Eukaryota; kingdom Metazoa; phylum Arthropoda; class Insecta; order Hymenoptera; family Cynipidae; genus Andricus; species Andricus quercusramuli. The sequence continues at coordinate 360,383 of CAKNXH010062384.1, forward strand.
CCGGCCTTTTGTTCCTATAGTATAGTACCTATCACCAGGACAAAACGACCTATCCCCAAAAACGACCTACATACAAGACAAAACAACCTATTTCCAAATATAAATAAAATATTATTATTTTATTTTTTATTTATATAATTGATTTCATTTTTCATTTATTTGAACCGCTTTCTAATTTTTGTTTGAAAAATCAGTTTTACATCATATTTGAATATCTTTTTATCTGTTTTTATGTATCTTGAAATTTCTGTGCCTGTCTCGTATTGAATTTTTTGACATTAATCTTCAATATATATTTTTCTCATTGAAAACATGCCAACCCGTTGAATCCTGTGGTAAAAGACGTACTCAACATTACTGCAGAATAAGGCTTGAGAAAAATCTCGAAAGTAAGCTTGCCAAGTAAAACGCAGTTACATGCCAAAGATTGTTTACGATTGAACATTTCTACCAAGCCATAGGAAAGTTTGTAAATGTTAGCGCAGCTTACCCGTGCAATTCAATCGGAGTGCTTTTCGGCGTAGCTTCTCATCCACGCCAGTTTTACTGCTCGAGCAATACTCGTTGAGAACCAAGCCAGCGCGAACATTAAGCGTAATTAATCGCGTCTCTAATTGAGGAAGGATCAGGAGCATTCACCAATCGCCACACCGAATACGTATGGAACAAATAACGTCTGTGGGTTCTACAACGTTCACGATTGCCTCGCCGCCTACATCCACTTTCAAACTTTTCCAACAAACCAGCCATTTACTTCCAAAGAAATAATTTTAAGATAATTCGTCAGGTTTATAGGTTGACATTCATGAACAAATGCAGAAGAGAATAAAATAATAGAACTTTATTGAACCGCTTTTAAATTGAAAATCCAAGCTCAGATAATAAAGGCAAATTTAGAAAAGCAGTTCAACTTAACATAATCATGAATGATCGAGAGAGTATGACTGCTTCCAGCTTGAAGAGCAGAACCTGTCTGGACATGCAGGCGAGAATTCGGCCATTCTTGAGGTAAAAATGAATGAGCAAAACGCCTTTCGCTCGACGTCCCAATTTTCCAAACGACGGCCTGTCCCGCCAGACGGAGTCCCAGAGACATCATGAATTCCTCTAACTGTCCCTTCCTTACTGTCCTGCTCTTTCCAAGGATTATAGTTCGACATAAATCTAACTTATGCTGGCCGACGTTCATTCCATAACGCGAGCACATAATATGTATCTTCCTCGACGACATTCCATGAATATGAAACGTCTGCCCGCTTGAGGAAGAAACGTGAATAGCCAGCGTGCGACAAGTGAATAATCAATGTCAGAGCGCAGTAGCTCGGCAAGCGGAAGATAATTTTCATCCCCTACTGACTTAAATATATCTGGAAGACATTGCGTTTCTTAAAAAATCGCACTATTCTCATAACGTCTGTGTCTATATTATTTTGAAAATGTTGAATAGAATCAACACTATCATTGAATTTAGAATAATTTTCATCCCCTACTGACATAAATATATCTGGAAGACATTGCGTTTCATAAAAAATCGCACTATTCTCATAACGTCTGTGTCTATATTATTTTGAAAATGTTGAATAGAATCAACACTATCATTGAATTTAGAATTTCGAGCCAGTCAAAAAGATCACACCAACCCAAAAAACCGCTTTCAACCAAAATCAAGTGAAAAAGATTAAACCGAGGGTTATAAACTGGACATTATGCTTCCTTAACCCTTTCAATCGCGCAATTCACGACCCTCTTTATGTTTGTTTATCCATATATTCAATATTATAAAGAATTTTATTAATGAAACTATATTCTTATGTTCTTTCAATAATAAAGTAACTAAAAATGCAAAAAATTTCAGGAATTTTAATGAAATATAAAAAAATGACGAGAAAAATATAAATAAATCAGACGCCTATATATAGGCGTCTGTGACTGAAAGGGTTAAACCTTTGAAGCATGCATTTTTCTTTTCATACGAGTTCGTTAAAACTTCATGCACGTATGGTTCTTGGGGCCGTAAATAACGAATTTGGAGTTAAATTTTTGAAATTTCAAAATTTCAAATTGGTGGATCCAATTTGGCGGACAAGATGAAAAAGACAATGTAAAAAAATTCCCGTGGCTTCAAAATAGGTTTACGGGAATTTTGTGAATCACTGATTACGAATCTAAAGTCAAACTTCTAAAATTCAAAATAGCGGATACAATAATTATTTTCTAATTTTTGTCCGCAATATTGGATCCGGGATTTTGAATTTTTTCATTTTGACTTCAGATTCGTAATCAGCCGCCCAATAAACATTTGCTTAAACAAACTAAGGAATGTGGTAGCGCCGAAGTCATACTTCTCCACATTCTGAAAGTAACTTGGTTCTTCGATGAGTATTATCAAATACTACCGACGAGATAGACATTTCCAGCAACTAAAATATACCTACCTAATTTTAGTGAAAATAACGTCCATGATGAAGGAACTGCACATATCTATTTCTTACAATTCATATCAGGGGTAGATTTTGATCATTCTGGAAGCAGTGAAGTACTATAAACTCACCAAAACATCAGGTATAGTCAATTTCAGTTCCGCAACTTCCTTTCCCGGCATTAACTCAAGCCGAGCGAGTTTCCGCAATAAAAGATGTATGAGTACAAAAGATCGCGCGTGGTGAAAAATGCTTCCTTCCTCCATTCAACCCAATATAAAAGGAACCCCTGCACATCTTTCGACGTAGACTGTGGCATCGTGAAAGTAACGACGATAAGAAATGTATTACATTCGCAGAGAAATACACAGCGCAGAAACAAAATACTGATGCTTGGTTCAGAACGCTTCAACCGCTGGTATCGCGACGATATATTTCGCTCGTACTAGAAGGAGGGTAATAATTGAAGAGTCAGTCTTGGACGGAAAAGACACAGAACTGCGGGTGTTAACCTGGCCTCAGCTATACGCCCTACCGTTGCTTTGGTAGGCAACGAATACGATGCCCGTACAAGCGATCAACATACGAACAACTAAGTAACCCCATTTGGTTCGCGAGAAGTAACACACAGGGCCAGATGCGAGTGTGGTTCGAGATAAAGTACCGTATGTTATACGGTCACAGACAGCATTCACTATGTGTTTACTGGAATATATGTGTGCATACGCTAAATGCATCTAGGAACATATAGAGATCCCACAAAATGTACCACCCCCAGCCCACTTTTGTTCTCTTTCTCATCACTCTCTTACTCTC
>CAKNXH010062384.1:398618-413024 GCA_932178445.1 Andricus quercusramuli
CCTGAGGGGACACATTAGAAGCGTCCATTCCATGTAGATATATATATATATATATATATATATATATATATATATAAGATACTGCATCAAAAAAATGGCAATAGATGCTTATTTTAACGATATGGAGACTTGTAACGTACATTTTGCATTTAGAGACATTACATTTGCTGTTTACGAAGAAAAGGAGGGAGAGTAACAGTATTTTTGTTATAAGAACAGTAAAAAGAACACAGAAATTCAAGGGGTAATTCGCAGATAAGATCAATTATTTATCTTACCTGTCTTCAGTGAACTATTATTATAGAATGAAAAAGTATAACTTACCTTCACACTTTAATTTGCTTCTTTGTTAAAAGTGCATTAAACAAAATTGAGAAGATGATCTTACATATGTGTAAATTACCTAAGGATTTTATCTCATGCAATATACTGACAAATAAAATAGTTACAAAATTCCTCCTATCAGTTATTTATTAACGCAATTTGTCAGAAGTCAAGCACAAACAGGGAAAGAAAGAGAAGATTCTCAAGAAGACTAATATAAGAGTGAAGAATCACAGTAGTGAGAAAGCACGATCCTTGAAGACGTGCTACGAAATTCAATTTCCAAATCAAACTTGAACGAATGTCTGTTGAAGAATTTAGCGCATAGGGACAAAGGTTTTTGACCTACCTCACGTAGAATTTTGTAATGCGATACAGCAAGTAGCAAATCTATAACGTGCATATAGCCTATATATATGGACCATTATATCAGGTCTGAATCCCTTTGGGGAATAGTCTATGGGCTGGTCTCAGTCTCGATCGACCGTGAAATGTAGTCTGATACGTATTACCGTTCTACGATACCCCTATTTTGCTAAAGTACATGAACACCAATTTGGAAATTCAAATACGCTTGTAGGAGCTAGAATACTGTTAAAATTAGATGCAGTTTAGCCTAACACATGAATATTCAGAAAAAATTAGAAATGAATATGCCACGACTGCTCGTGAAATTACCTTTGTTTCCAAAATTGGCACACAGAATGAATATCATCATAGAATAGGCAAAATAAGGTTACAATGTTGAACAAGAATCAAAATACTACAATCTGTGAATTCATATTTCAGATTCTCTTACTTTGTTCATGATCAACAGATACTTATACACAAGTAACGTCCTCAAAGTTATAAATTATGTGAACATTAATTCTTCGGTATTCTTTAATGAATTACATTCAACCATGGATATCCTCTTTAACTCCTTTTCTAGTTTGCAAAATGCCGCGTCGAATTTCAACGCACGTTTCTTATTAAAATTCGCCTGGAATATTTAACCGCGAGTTTCCAACGCCTCGCCGCGCAACCATAAGAGATAGGCGAACGAGGATGATTCATGAGCAACGGAAATAGAACTAGGACTGCTCTCAGTAAAGTCGAATTTCTGTCTCATGAATGCGGTCGTGGAGATCCACAGTAGTACGAGGGTGAGAAACTCGAGCTTGACCAGTGATTGCAAACTCTTTTAATTAACGGGCTGCTATCTTAAATCTACTTTCTTTTAGCCATTAATGTTTCTTCTTGCATTATTTTGGCTTGAATACAATTTACTTTACGTTATTCATACTCCAGACTTAGATCAGGAGAGTAGAGAAACACTGCTTGAAATCCATAATCGTTTTTCAGCAGTGTAGTGAAAATATTTATTTTTATAATAAAAAAACTTAAAAATAACCATGCTCACATTTAAATATATTTCCTTTTCATTCAAGATACGGATAAGTTCTCTTCGTTCACCGAGGACTTGACGCTTGCACGCTTCTAGCGCATCTAGCGGTACTGTCAAGGTAAATTTTATAAAATTTGTAAAACTAAAAGACAGATAGCATGACGAAATAATGTCTCTAAAGGTGTAATTCCGGAAGCGCTTACAAGATTACTGTCAATTTAATTCTTCCTGGCGAGGACAGACTCGTAAGGTAAAGAAGCAGTAAAGTGTGTCTTTATGAAGACGGAGTGGACACGGAGCGTGCGACGCCGAGTAGTTTCTAAATTTATATTACTTGCAAGGAGCATCTTGACCCCTCCTGGTGTAATAGAAACTAGAAAACGAGCTGAAACGGATGCTGGCTCAGTCTATGTATATATGCATCACATAAAAAGGTACATCAAAAGGGTTTACAATTTCCTACGGTTGTTCATTGTTCAATACGTATAGTCCAGTTAAAAATTGAGCAATTTTAAAAAGGTTTGATGCAATTGAGAATAATATACCTATTGTTAATTGTAATTGATTTAGTAAGAGATATTGAAGCTGACTTGAGAAAAAAATATCTTTAATTGAAGTGGTTTATTGAACAATAGATACTTGATTTTTCTTTGTTTTTACCTTCACTGTCGGAAAAAGTTACAATTCTTACCCCATCATAATGATGAAGGGCTAATTTTATTCCTATGAAGGCTCTTTTATAACTCTGCTCGTTTAAATTGTACTGAAATTAAAACAACTTATTACAAATTTGTTTATAGAAATAATAGCTTTATGATTTAAAAAAATATGTTATTAAAGAACAGACCAAATATAGTGAGGAATCTTCCTGGTGCTTCTGAGATTGATACAATTCCGTGTAGATACATTATAGACCAATATCACCAAGAACAAGAATGTAGTAGTGTATAAGGCTGCCTTCTAAGTAATCTGTTAGGTTAATTTGCGGTTTAAATTAATCTTTTAATTATATCAATGTTCATTATTCATTATTCGATTGTTTATATACAATTACATTTAGATTTCGTATTTAAAAATGGGAGAGGCGTTAGCTTTAGTATCAGATTACACTTCAAGGAGGGTGAGGGTGGGGTCACCGGAAATTGACAAATTTTCACAAGAAGGAGGGGTGAGTGAAGAATAACTTAAAGTAGCGTTACGTAATATGTGCACGCTCCGTCACACAAAAGCCCAGGGGATCAAAACGTTGCAAACATTTTGACAACTAAAAATTATGTAACAAATAAAAACTATGCATTTCGCAACGTTTTGATGCGATTTTACAGCTCAATTTGATACTGGGACATTGTTTGTAGTTGCACAGAATTGGTCAAAGAATTATATTTGGTATTAGGATTGACTAAGGATTGTAGCTTTTACCTACAATTGAATTAAAACCACAAAAATCCAGATAATATTAGTAACTAAACAATTTCTATATAAATAATTTGTTTCTTAACGACGCTTAAATGATGTTTTGATTGATTGATATTCATTGTACGTAAAGTAAAAGTAAAGTAAACTCTGCCGGTATGAAGTTACATATGTGCTTCTTCGCAAAAACTGCATCTAGACTATACTTGGTGTATACAATCTTTTGATAATTAGTAAAAAAAATCTTCCTCAATGTTTTTATTGAAAATTCGGAAACTGAACGAGATATGGGACTCGATAGATTTTTATAACATTTTCTTGCAAATTTCTTAACATTCTTTCCAATTAACCGATTTAACTTTTTGGGGTCTGGTATTTTTTGTAATGCAAGGCAGTTTTGATAAAGTTCTTAAACCATCACAAGCATAAAGTAAGATCCATAGATATCAGATGACGTAATGCACGCAAAAGAAAAACAATCAAAATGCAAACATAAATTATTCAAACAATTAAAGATCTTTCCTTCAATTTAATCAAAGTTCGCCATTATCATATCATAATATGAACATATTGCCTTAAACTTGGGCTTGTTAGGGGCAGAATTTTAGTATCAGGTCACGAGCTATTATGAGAAAAAAATTTTAACTTAATATTATAAAAATGGAAAGAACTTAGATGCTTGAAAAAAATTGTTTAAATAGTGACAATTTCTTATTTTGCATCATTGTTGTTACATCATAAATTTTTCGAAACATGCAAATAATGTTGCTGATCTACACTTAAAAATTTGTAATTTATTGAAAGCTGATCAGTACCAGATCTGGGCTTCACTAGATTGCGGAGGCGATAAGAAGCAAATAAATAGTTAATCTCATTATCGGCGTTCTCGCAGAATGCAGAAGGCTCAAGGCTGTCACCCTTAAGTCGCTCCGTGTTCTCAAGACATACAGATTTATTAAACAGTGACAAAAATTCTGCTATTGATACAAAATGCTATGCTAATTTAATTCATTCGCGACAGCATAGGTTTTTCTGATTCCTTCACTAGAATTGTATGTAAATCTAACGGATCATTCTAAACATTTGTTTTAAATTTCCGTGTTTTTATAAATATTTTTCAATAATCCATAAGTTTTAAATGTCACATTAGTTTATTTGTCTAAATCTGCATTTTCCAGAATAAAACTTTGAATTTTTGTAAATACAGGATAACCCAAAATTGGTAATTAACAGTACTCATTTTCATGGTTCTCTCTATTCGAAATGACTCATGAGTTCATCACCTTGTGAATATCTGAGTGTGTATTTTTTCTCAAATATACCTCGATTTTTCTATGTTCCCCTCTATGGATACTAATCGTGTTCCCGGCTTGCATTGAAAAGTATTAGTAAATTCCTTCATCCAATGGTGCAGTGATAATTATTTGGTTCTGTTTTATTCCTTTCTTTTGTGCTTACGTTTAAATTTCACGAACCCAAATATATTATTTATTGAAATTAATCTCTTTCTGTGCTCGACAACAGGCACATTTAGTAAATACGTTTGGATTCTGCAGAACAAAGCTGAAATACAAAATTTATATTCTCATTTAATTTAGCACCTTTTTCTGTGCTTATTTGCTATTTTATAATAATTCATGAGTAAACCGCTCCGAAAAATAAAGTGTATGTGACATACGTTTTAAACATTTATTTTCACAATTTTATAGTTTTATGCTTTTGACCCTGTATAATAAAATTCGTATACTAATTTTATTTAAAGTTATATTTCACCATTTTGATAGATATAAATGAGCTATTTCCTTTGAAATGGTCGAGCCAAATTTTAGCTGAATTAGAAAAAAATATTTAGAATGATCCCTGTATTAGTGTTTTTATAGAGTAATATATCTTCACTTCAATTCATGTTTGTCGTTCTTTGTTTTGGATAGGATTTTGAATAAGTGGTCTCAAAATTTTGTACGGCAGTGTTTTTGATCAAAAATTATTCATACAGACCAAACTTTTGAGACTGTATGACAATTCATATTTGGTTTATGTACTAGGTGAACGTTACACAGTAAGAGAAAATTGTGGGAAATTTTTGGAAAAGAAAAATAAGGGAAACTGTAATCTGTCAGATTTAAAGAAGCACTAAGGCAAAATCTATATCTGCTTGTCCGTTATGAAAAAAAGTGTTGGTAAGTATTGGATCCAGTACTAGCCAATACTCTTTTTCACGAGGGGTGATCCAACAGACATGTACTTAATCTGAAATTATGTTTAAAAAGCTTAAATTTCCAGGGATTTTTCCATACAAGAAAATCTTTTTGTAACTGCTTTGCATTTTTACTTGTTTCTTATTTTTCTTATTTTTTGTTGTTGAAAAAATGGAAAAGTATTACGTAATTCTTTAACGTCCTCTGAGGAAGAATTGCAGGTTCTCTAGAAAAAAACAGGTTAGAGTTAGCTTTACGTCGCAGCTAACGTATAAACTATCCTATAAATTTACTATTCGGAAGCTAACACGAACTAACGCAATCCTCCTTGCTTGTTTCTTGTGCTTGCAGCTTGCACATCGGGACATTCATCGTGTTTTGTTTTATTGTAGCCTTACCTCCGACCCCACTTCCCGTTCCATACATCCGCTCATCCTGAAGAATTTCCTTCATCCGCCAACTTGCCTCCTCCGCTTTCTACCAGCATGTTACATAATCCTCCGCCTCTTACTAATTCGAAATCCATTTTACGTCTCCACCTCACCCTTGTATTTAGGCGTCTTGTACACGTCATCCATCTAGCATCGTGCAGCCGGCGCATTCCCTATCTCTTTTACGCAATATTCTGGCCCACTTCCGGATTTCCGTCTCTCCGGCTATCATTTCACTATTTATCCCCTTTTCTGCTTCATTTGTATCCACTGCCGACATATCTTGTGCCTCCTTTTATTTTTATTCTTCTACGGTGTTCTTCTGGAACCCTACGACACGCGCCTAGTACAACTGTAGCACCAAGAAGGTAAGCTTCATCATTATAATTTCATCAACAATTAGGGTGCTCTTTATTGTAATATTTTGAAATTCTTCTTATCTCACACGTAAAAACATTTCAGTTACTTAAATCGTCCATTATTAGTTTCTTCAATACGTATTTTGTGCTATTTCCAACTGATTCGCAATTAGCATTTTCCACACAATATTGTAAACAGCATTACTTCCAAAGAGCACAAAACTCTTATACTCAACACCCCTTCTACAAGAAGGGATGATGGGTCAGTGGCGTACTTTATTTGTTTATTGGCTGAGGAAAGTTATGGTAGAAAATTTTGGATGCACCCAGTTTGTGAAGTAGAATTTTGGAAAGCAATAAACAATCATCAAGATTTGTGACTAAATTACGCTCTCAACTCACAGTAACATCTTTTTATAAATTTGGTATGCAAAATGGTATCTTAGAGACATTGTTCTGTAGCTTCAAGTTTTTACGGAAGACTCTAACAGTTTTTTATAATGGTGTAAATCTTCGTTTTGTTTCAAGTTTGGAGTCTGGATCAGGGCAGGAATTTATCTGTTTCAATTGCAAGGGATATTGCATTGATAGAACATGTAAATTCCGACAAAAAATTTCATGTGCAATTTCAAATGTCCTGACAACAGTTCGTGTAGAAATAAATAGGTGCAAATATTACATACTGATTTTATGTCAGCTTTAAGAGATCTCAATTTGTAAAAAAGTGATGAGTTGGCATGTAGCTAATATATTTTTAATGATTCAAAAAAATTTTGACACAACAATGACAATAAAAATCAGAGTAATTTTATCGTCTTTATCGCTTCCTTACATTGGTTATCTAATACATGATGCTCTCCATGCATCTAGAGACAACCAAAACGAGTTCGGGACATTCCATTTTTTCCAGACCTAGTTAGATGCATTTAAAAAGGTCCACAGCTAGTTCGGTGCACTAAAAAGTGCTCACATCTAGTGTTTCATCTAGTGCGGTTTCGGTTGCGGTTCCTCCGGAATCGAACCGAAGAGCCTATGACAAAGCCACCGGACGCGTCCTTGGGTTGCGGATACAGGGTCCCTGTGCCAAGGGTTTCTGCTGAATATAGTTGCAATAATTAATAGGCAGTCCCAGACAATTGTCTAGGAGTAGCCCTGAAGGAATTAAAGCCCAAGCGGAGGCGTAATAACCGTGCCGAAAGCTGAATAACACCTGGGTGAGGTGTCTCAAATGGTGACTCTGGGATACCGTGCGACCTTTTAGATCATGCAGCCTTATTCTTGCATGCGGGACTATACAAAGATAGAGGAACCCCTTTCTTTAGCTGCTCGCGGAAACAACAATGATAAAACCAAACATAGTTGTAGTAAGTGCGGTTCAAAAAAATCAAACGCGCAGGTGTCCCGACAATGGGTCGGACAACAATGCCGACTACCCTAGAGTTGGAGGAGCCAATCAAGACAGAGACAATGCGATAGACCGGCAGAATCTCAATACTTCAAAGTGGACCGATCAACTGGAGGATGACCGGCTGGAGATCGGCGATACCATTATGGCCCCTAAACAAGAAGGTTATATGACACGACTGTATGATCTGTGGTACAAGAAACAGCCAGATTTCTCGCACTTTTCAAATCAACGTCTGCGAAACCTTGCTGAGGAACTCTGGGAAAGCGGCTATGTAAGCGCCGCGCCTACTCTACCGCAACCAGAACACACCGGCAACAGAGGAAGAGAGGCGACACTTAGACCAACCGCGGGCAGGCATCCAATAGAGTAAGAGCGATGCTTCAGGACGCGGAGAAACATAAACATCCAGGTTTCTTTCAAGTCCGAAAATCTGAATGAACTGGATGACGAGCTTCGTGGAGGTTTTTCAGAAGAGTTCGATCTCTGAACTATCAATTGTAGGGTATATAATGCAGTAAGAGCTTTTGATAGATGCAAATCGTCAAACAAAACCTACATTACATCTGGCAAGAATTTCACTGCCAGGGTCCGACAATTCTCGCGGGAACTGCGGTTACTATCAGAGGATAGAACACGAGTACTATCTGACGCTAGCGAGAATTCTAATGTGGAGGGAAAGGTGGATCAGAGAAAATCAACAGTTTCTTTCTAACCCATCTCGACTCTTCCAATATTTTCCAGTTACTGTCGACCACCCGCCCAAACAAGGCGAGGTCAAAACATTTTGGAAAGAAGTCTACGGAGTCCAGTATTCACTGAAATAAGACTCAGAGAACATAAATACACTAGAAGTCCAATATAGCGCCGACTGATTTAATTCTTCCTAGAACTGCTAGCTTATGCAGTTTCTCTGCGCACAGGCAATGTCAACAATGCGTCGCCACCAGTAGCGAGCGATAAAAGCGGGCAGTCCGGCGACCAGTAAGCGGGAGAAAACCCCAACAAAAATGGTTCATATGGTCCTGCCTCTTCACGTTTTCAACGACTAATTTAGTGCCACGGCCAGTCCGAGGCAACCCTCGAAACCGCCCTTATATTGGACTTCTTACGTAGCTTCAAGGAACTATGCAATGCCCTCATAACTCCTGGGGAAGAATGCCCACCTATCACTACCGAAGAGGTGAAAAAAGTATTGAGAGGCATGAAGAACTATTCGGCTCCGAGACCAGATGGTATCAAGACCTTCTGGTGGAAGGACGCAGCATCTCACCAGCGCTATCTATCGATGGCCTGGATTGAGTACCGGAAAGCTTTCGATTCAACCTCCCGTAGACTTATCATCTGTCTGTTGGAAATCCTAAAGACTCATCCACACATCATGGGATGCATAGAGAGATTTATGCCGTTTGAAAACGCAGATTTCCTATCTCATCTGGAAAACATCGTGTGACAACTAACAACGTCACCTTTCAGAGACTTGCCATTGAGGGCGACACCATGAGTTCTCTCCACTTTTTCCGCACATTATTGCCACTATCTCTTGCACTTCGCCATTCCGAAGGGTACTTCTGCGGCAAACTTGGTAATTGAAAGCATAAGGTCACTCATGTATTTCATATGGATGATCTTAAGATCTATGCTAAAAATAAAGAGCAACTAGATCTAGCTCTAGGGATTGTCGAGAAATACACGCGGGAGTTTGGAGTGGAGTTTGGGTTAGAAAAATGCGCCAAGGCTTATCTAAAGCGAGGAAAACTTAATGGCATCACCGAAGAGCCTGAGCTCGTCGACAGAAGGGCTATATGACACCTTGGCACTGGAGAGACTCATACCTGGGCGTGCCACAGAGCCGAATTCAGGAAGTTACATCCATAAAGGATACTCTCCGATGCACATACAAACGTCTCATCCGACAGATTTGGTCTTCCGAACTAATAATTCATCGGATTAGCTGGATGATTAAATACTGCGTAAAATTTAATATTATTTGATGATATACGCTAGTTATCTGGAGTTCAAAAATGAGCATTGTAAAATGATGTATAAATCCAGAAAAATATCTTCATTGTGAATTTAACTAATTTTGGAAGATAACTGAAGGCGAACTTTAGACAAAAATATTCCCGGTTGAAATAATTGTTTATTTAACAATATTTAGGGTTTTATGTTTTCGCTTTCTCTCTAGGTAAAAGTTGCAAAAGTAATCTAATCCTCAGGTTTTAGGGCTCATTTCGTTCCTTAAAATATTCTCTACAAATTTCTTTGGTACGTTTTTATAACCAAAATTTAATTTCAGAAAAATATTAGTAATAAAATTAAGTTTTATAGTTCTTAAATGAAATTGTGGTAATAGAAATGTACCAAAGAGATTTATAGAGAATCTTGCTAGTAATTAAATGAGCTCTTATAAAATTAGTTCAATTAAACACAACTTTAAAATGAAGAAAATCATTTAGAATTCACCCATTGAAAAAACGAGTCAATTATTTCTTTCTTCAAATATTTTCTGAAACATTAAACTGATTATTCTAATTATAAACTTTGTACAAATTAATGTAAAAATTAAATAGGAAGAAAGAAGGGAAATAATTTTTTTTTATATTTTCATTATTATTTTCCATGTGTGGATATAACCAAGATATGCTGGAACATTGAAAATATTTGTTGGTTCTAAAACAAGACGAATTTAATTACATGAAAATTTCAGAACAGACTGATTGTGAATTTCAATGAAATATTCTGTCACGCAACATTCGGGCTAAAATCGAAAGAGTTAACTTTGTATTGTGCCCGTCCACAATTAGTTCTATGCACACGATAGTGAGAAGAGAATAATCCGGAAAATGATCTTCAAATCATAATCAATTATTTCACTTTTGATCTTTCCATACTTTTTGTATAAAGCAGAATTTTGAGATTCAGAAGGGAATCATTGTTTATATCTGAACATGAAAAATAACAGAAATTAATCGTTGAAGGAGATTTTGTAGGCCCCTATCAACCTCTTACTCCAATTTCCACACAAGGGTTCTTTAAATAATATAATCATTGTGAAGTTTAGAAACATGAGCAAATACCGTTTCTACTCTCTATCATATTCTAGAGCCTCTCAACCAACTTCTTACTCCCTGCAGCTAGACAGCTTTTAATATAAACTTTATTATGTGTAAAATTAGTTCGTTTTTGCAATAAAATCTTCATAAATTATGACAATTCGTCGCTACTATATTAAACAGCCTGAATATAATGTCATTTATCATTTTTAAAAAGGATTAGAGTCGTATACTATAGGTATGCACGTACAAAGCAAGTAAAATTTCTGCCCAGTAAGAACGCAATGCTGAGCGTTACATTTTTTATGAACGAAGTCGCAGACGGAGAGCAAACAGTCGTTTAAGCGTACTTTCAACCTTAACAAGTGGGTGAGTAGTAAGATTTGTATCTAGGTAGGGAACTTAAATAACACAGTTTAAACTCGAGGGTGTGTGCCTCCCTATATGTCTCCTCGCAACGTGTGTTGCGAGTGGATTTCATTCTCTCTCTATATATATAGTTAAAAGTTTGTCATGAGGACGACCGCAGGATTTCATTAGGAGCGGGTGCTAATTTGAAAAATTGCACCCTCTCCCAACGAAATCGCGGTAATATTTCAGCCGTAACCACGTCTCACGACCGTTAGATAGGTGGTTACGGTCTCCGACGAATTCAATACGATGATCCGGCAGAAGTCTCGTGCACCCTGAGGACACGGACGACCCAAGGACAACCGCAAGTGTCTCAGCATTTTTTGACGTTTTTGTTAGCTGGTGCCGAAAATTCGATAACGAACATGGTTCGTTTCTCGAAGTCAAGGACAAACATGTCAGTCCTCGAGTGCGCAACAGAAACAATTGTCGAGAATATAAAGTTCCAGTACATGCGGCACTTCTCATTTTCGACAATTGACTCTATTTATGTAGGAACGTTTAGCGGAGAGTTATTTGGGCTAATGCCGCAAGAGTGAAAGAGATGGTAATAAAGCACTCTTAGTGCCGCATTGTGCCTTTGCATGTAGGTCGTTCCCGCAAGAGTGGGACAACTAGACAGTATGTGTCCCAGATGCTCGGGGTGTGCATGACACGCTCTGCAGCTATCATCGGGAATGTCTTGGCTCAAAATGTGGCGGCGGTATGCTAGAGTGGAAGTGACGCAGTCTTGACATGCCAAAATGAAGTCCTCCGTGGCCGACTTTAATGCGGGTGATCTAAGGAGAATGAACGTTAGCTCATACGACATCAACTGGTCTTCCACATTTCTGTGGAAGATACCGTGCATCCTCTTGTCGAGGAGCTGTTCGCCGAAGTTTTCCTCCTGTGCAATCTTAATCCGGGACTTCAGGAGTGAGTATTCAAGATGGATAAGATTTGATGCATTTTGCTCACCCCTAATATTTAAGTCAAGGCCGAGTGTTTCAGCAGCCTCCTCCGCTGCTTTGTACACAAACGCCCCTTTGCCCACTTCTTTGTGTTTCCTGACCATTTTAAGAAGAGGGTCTTGTCCATTTGCGACCATATGTGCTGTACCCAGAATAATTCGGTTGTGAAGACAGTCAAGATTCAATATTCCACGACCACCTTGACGGCGTGAGATGTAAAGTCGTGGAACAGAAGACTTAAGGTGCATGCTTTTGTTCATGTGCATAACCTTTCGGGACCCGATACCGAGGGATCTGAGCACGTCCTTCGAACAAGGAACTACTCCAAATGAATAGTGTACTACTGGGACGGCAAGCATGTTCATTGCTGATACTTTGTTCCTCGCCAACAGTTCGGAAGACCATATCCGTCGGATGAGACGTTTGTATCTGTATCGGAGAGTATCCTTTATAGATGTCACGTCCTGAATGCGACTCTATGGCACGCCCAGGTATGTGTAAGTCTCTCCAGCGCAAAGGTGTCGTATTGCGTTTCGGTCAACGAGCTCAGGATCTTCAGGCATGCCATTGAGTTTTCCTTTCTTCAAATTAACCTTGGCGCATTTCTCTAACCCGAACTCCATTCCAATCTCGTGCATGTACTCTTTGACATTTTTTAGAGCTAGATGTAGTTTCTCTTTATTTCTAGCATAGATTTCAAGATCATTTATGTAAAATACGTGAGTTACCTTATGCTTTCGGTTCTCAGGTTTGCCGCAGATGTACCCTTCGGAATGGCGAAGTGCAACAGATAGTGGCAATAGTGTGAGGGAGAAGAGGAGAGGGCTCATGGGGTCGCCCTGAAACACACCTCTCTGAAAAGTGATACTGTTAGTCATCACACGATGTTTCCCAGATAAGATAGTGAATCTTGTTTTCCAAAGCGGCATTTATCTCTCTATGCACCTCATGATATGTGAAAGAACCTTTAAGCTTTCCAACAGACAGATGATAAGTCTATGGGAGGTTGAATCAAAAGCTTTCCTATAAGCAATCCAGGTCATCGATAGAATTCGCTGATAGGATGCTGCGTCTTTACAGACACATCTATCGATGAGCAGGTACTCTCGACATCCTGCTACATCTTTCTGTGAGCCGCGTTATTCATACATCTCTCGCCACATAGGTCCAATTTTCTGGACAATCCTATCATTTAGGATAGCTGTGAAGATCGTATACAGTCTGTTCAGACAAGTTATTGGCCTGTAATTCTTAGGGTCAGCTAAGCTGCCCGTCTTCGGCAGGAGCACTGTGCGCCCTTCCACCAACCACTCCGGAATAGGCTCTTCCGACTTTAGATATGAGGTGAGAATTCGGGACAGATGCTGGTGGGTTGAAGGAAACTTCTTCCGCCAGAAAGTTTTGATACCATCTGGTCCCGGAGCGGAATAGTTCTTCATGCCTCTTAATACGTTTTTCACCTCCTCGATAGTGATAAGTGGGCATTCCTCCTCAGGTGTTATGAGGGCACTGCACAGCTTCTTGAAGCTATTTATGCTCTGAGCCTTCTTCAAGTGGATGTTGAACTTTGTAGACTTCTCTCCAAAATGGTTCAACCTCCTCTGGTTTGGGCGGATCGTCGACAGTAACTGGAGGGTCTTGGAAGAGTTTAGATGGGTCAGATAAAAACTGTTGATTTTCTCTGACCCACCTCTCTCTCTGCTTTAGACTTCTCCTAGCGTTAGATAGTACTCGTATTCTGTCGACAATATGCTACTTGATGGTCAGTAGCTTTGATTTGTTAACTGTGTGATGACGGACCCGCAGTTCTCGCGCGAACTGTCGAACGTTGCAATGAAAATCCTGCCAGATGTTATGTAGTCAATTACACACTGAATGCGGGACGCGTACTGTCATGCTCAGCCTATCTTCGTGCTGTGAGTTGATGCATATTCGTCTTTTGGTATTATGATCAACCGTTGGTTCCGTTTCACGGTTAGCATCTGCCAAAGCTCTCGCTGCATTGTATCCGCCACAATTGATAGTCCAGAGGTCGGATTCTTCGAAAAAATCTCCACGAAGCTATTCATCTAGTTCAGCCAGATCTTTAGGCTTGGGAGAAACCTGAATGTTGATATTTCTCCGGGTCCTGAAGCATCGTTCTTTCTCCGTTGGATGTCTGTTCGAGGTTGATCTCAGTGTCACCTCCCTTTCTTTGTTTCCGGCTTGTTCTGGCTGCGGTTTAGTAGGCGCTCCGCTTATATAACCCCTTTTCCGGAGGTCCTCGGCACGGTTTCGCAGACAATTCTCTGAAAAATCAGAGAGCTCTGGATGTTTCTCGCACCACAGCGTATGCAGTCGCGCCATGTAACCTTTTCGTTCAGGGGCCATACTGGCATCATAGCACTGCAGCAGGTCGTCCCTGAGTCGATCCGTCCACTCAAAAGTAATAAGATTCTGCCGGTCAATCGCATTGACTCTGTCTTGATTGGC
>CAKNXH010062384.1:413124-440780 GCA_932178445.1 Andricus quercusramuli
GTCTGTGTATATATATATATATATATATATATATATATATATATATATATAGCCATATGTATGTGTGTGTAATTGCGAATGAATCTACGTTTCAGTTTACTTAACAACCTATTTATAACTCATCGCATCGTTAAAAATACCAACTGCGGGCCACGAAGCAGTAAAAAGAACAATATCAGAAATAGACTGAGAAATTGTTGTGAAATTATACGCCTTCAATTTAATAGTAGACATAAATATGTTAGTGAAGTAGTGTATTAGAATATAGAATGTCTACTCTAAACTAATTATAGAATAGAACCGAGGGGTTGACAACTCGTGAAGTCAGGTGTACACTTGTAATGAAATCTCCTGAAGTCTCCTGAAATATCTGAAATCTCGTGTAATATCTGAAGTCACTTGAAGTTACTTGAATTCACTTAAATTCACTTGAAGTCACTTGAATTCACTTAAAGTCGTTTGAATTCACTTGTAGTCATTTGAAGTCACTTGTATTCACTTGAAGTCATTTTAATTCACTTGTAGTCACTTGAATTCACTTGAAGTCACTTGAATTCACTCGAAGTCACTTGAATTCAATTGAAGTCACTTGGAATCTCCTGAAATATCTTAAGTCATTTAAATTCACATAAATTCATGTGAAGTCACTTGAAATTACTTAAATTCATTTGGGGTCACCCATACACCACATGGACAGTTTGGAGAGGGGGGTATGGAAAAAGCCGACGATTGTCCACGAGGGTGGCCGAAGGGGTCTATCCAAAGTCTACGTGGACTAACGTGGTCCAAAATTTTTTTTTGTAATTTTCATGCATCGCTTGCTTTGTTCAAATCCCAAAAAAATAAATGTGTTAAAAAAAATGATATTCAGAAGTTCCAAAGGCCCCGTATACTTTAACACATATTTTCTATAAGGAAGCAAGAAGTTTTTGTATATTGTATTCATAATCGTCAATATCGTGTGTATCGAGTTGATCCTGAAAAATTTTCTACCGAATTAGCTAAAGAATACGAACAAGAAATTAGTTTTTGAAATTCGTCCACGTAAGTCTGTTTTATAGGGTCTCAAATCAACCCCGTAAGTGAAAAATTGGGTATTGCGAGTTTCTGGCACTGCCTATTATTTTTTTGAGATTTCTTTTGGTAAACACTGTTTCTAATGAATAAAATATTACTTCACTTTGATAATTTAATGTTTAAATAAATTGTTCAAACAATTCATTATTGTTTATAGCCGTTTTATCTTAGGATGGAGTTAAAAAGTCGCAGTTTTATCTGAATTTTTCAACTGGTTCTCAACTTTCCAGTTAGAGCGAGGCAAATAATCAACAGAATTCAACAGAAATAATTGTTCAAACCATTCAATATTTCAAATAATATTCTCCTAGAATAATCCTAGAATGTTGCAGTTTATTCCAAAATTTTCCACTTTTGGTTCACTTCCAAATTAAAGTACCCGAGTCGAAATATAGACCCTACTTTGACGCTCTTCACGCTGTCATTTGTAGGGGCTAAGGTTTCAAAGTAGAGGCTATTCCAATGCGATTTTTGCCCCTACTTTGGCGCTCTAATGGGCACAAATTTCCAAATCTTCCACTTGATGCGTCAAAGTAGGGGCTCAGTTTTTGCCTCTACTTCAATGCTCCACATTCTACCTTCCCGCACAAAATCAAATTATTTGACGAAAGATTAACAAAAGTAAAGTAAGAAGAAAAAAGAGCGACATTTGCGCAATATTTTAAGTTATTTTGCAATTTCTTATTAAGCGTTGAAAAAAACGTGTATCTTTTACTGAATAAATCAATATACAAAATAATTTTGGTTTTTTTATTCGTCAACAAATCCTAAGTGTTATGCAACTTAAAATGAAAACTGCTATTCGTTGTTAAATGAAGATGCAAAATGTTATGTAATATGCACACAATGCATAGTCCTCGTTTCACTCAAATTTTGTTGACCTTTCGTCAATTAATATGTTTTTCGTGCACTTTTATATTACTTTCGTTGATGAATCATAAATCCTTTTTTCCATATAATTTTTATATTAGCATCTTTTAAAATAGAACGAAGTAATTATTGATATCACAAAATATTAAACTATTATAAACCAGTAACAGTGTGTTTTAAAAACGAACGAAGTTCTATAATGAAGTAAACTATATTATGATATAAATATCGAAGTACACATATTATAGAACAGCATAAGTTTGATTATCCTGATTGTTTATACATTTTATATTTTTTCAAAATAATAAATTTATAATAATCTCAAGAAAATAATTCTTACTACAATAGTACTAAGTAACAAAATTTAGTAAGGTGAAGGCCTCGTTAAGTTAAAATGTTACTGTGTTGTATTCTTAATAAAAATTGTATAATGAAAATGAAATCTGGATAAGAGAATAGTGAAAGTTGAGAGAATTTCAACATCGAAGAATTGGTGCCATCGCCCTATTTAATTTTTTTGTTTTAATAACATATAGTAATCTTTTATAAAATCCTAAATCACAATTATGTTTTTACTAGTAATCTGTATTATCTTCAGAGATGGTAACTATCGATCATTGTAGAAATCCTTCACACACCGTGAAATTGAAATTCTATAATATCGATCAAAGGTATCTCCTCTAATACAGATAATGTTAACGTCCTTTCAGACCAGATGGAGTTATCAGTTAAATATTTTTAAATAAAAATCTTTCGAATAAAAATTTAATTTCATAATTATGTTGATTTTTGGCCATAACCTTTATAAATTTGACTTAAAAAAGATATTTATTATTTTCTTTCATATTCAATTAGCGTTTATCGTCTTCTTTGAAAATGCGATGGAGAATTGAAAAAAGGTTTAAAATCAACGAAATAACAGAAGCAGTTTTTCAAAAAAAAAACACACCTTCAAATATTTTTCAATTTTTTTCAACTTGTGCTTTGGTAATAATAATTTCTCGTAAGCTTGATGCTTGTTGAACAACTTCTCTAGCTAGGAGAATTATTTTTGTTTTCACAAACCAATTTTCTACTTTTTCTTGAAAACAATGACAGATACGAAAAAATGTTGAGATGAAAGTGTGCACGTCTGAGAAAGTTCCATGAAAAAGGTCTCTTGTTCTTTTGCGATATTTTCCATAGTTTACGAGAAAAATTAAAAAATCACATTTTTAGGGGAAAAAAATCTACCGGCCTAAAAAATGGTTTAGCTCGCATGGTCCTTATAAGATGCCTTTGTTCTATCACCAGAAAATTTGAAAAAATATTTAGAAGGATCAAAAGGGTGGGGCTTTCAAGAAAATCTTTCTCATTCGCTTCTTCGAATTTTGGAAACATGAAGAAATACATTTTCTGGAAAACCTTTTTTATTCTTTTAAAAAATGTTGAAGAGTTTCTAATCATAGAAGCAAGGCATCTTATCAGCATCATGCCAGCTAAACCATTTTTGAAGCCAGGAGACATTTTCTTTTTATGTAATTTTTGAATTTTTCTCGTAAACTGTGAGAGGTATCACAAGAAAACAAGATACATTTTCCATAGAATTTTTTTAGACGTGCAAACTTTCATCTTGAAATTTTTTTGTATCTGTCATTGTTTTCAAGGAAAAGTAGAAAATTCGATTGTAAAAAAAAGTGTTCTCCTTCCTACAGAAGTTATTTTGTGAGCATCAAACTAACAGGATATTTTTACTAGTAACCAACAAGCCTAGGATATTTTTATTATCAAAGTAAAAGTTCAAAAAAATTGCGAAAAATTCAAATTTTTTCTTAGGTTCTTGAGGTTTTTGAGGTTTTTTGAGAAAATCGATCTTTCATTGAAGAAAAAACCCTTTTGTTAATTTTAAAACTTTTTTCAATATTCAGTCGCGCTTATTAGAAAGAAGATGATAAACGCTATTAGAATCGAAGAGAAAGTAATAAATATCTCAATGGGTCAAAAGTTACAGAGGTTTGAAGAAAAAATTGAGTTTTTTTTAAACGAACTACAAAATTCAAATACGCATAACTTTTCGGATTTTTTTTTTTTTTGCAAATCGGAAAAATGTGTATCGCCTAATTTCCTCTGAAAAACAACATATTTTGTTTCGAGAGATTCTGCGATTCCAATGGTAGAACCCGGCCTGATTTGAAATGGATTCGGTCGCCTGAAGAATAAAAGTAAATAGTTTTGGAATCGAATAAAGAGAGATAAATGACATAATAGGGTACAATTTTGAAAATAAATGCGAATAAAGAAAATTTAAATGGCGGTATATTGAATAAAATGTTAATAAAATAATGAGTAAAAATTCAAATATTGTCAATATTATTTATTTTGCTATTGAAATGAAAACATTAATTATTTTTAACAAATTCTGTAAATTTTGAAAATAAGTAATGGAAGTTAATGGGAATAAAATTATCTTTTGAGGGTTTTACAAAGAAAATAAGTAACTAATTATGAAGGAGTATGTATACAAAGTATTTTTTGGTTGAATTGAATGTAAATAATTAGATTTCGAGCCATTATTGGGAAAAAATGTAATTATATGAGATAATGTAAAAGAAAGTGATCTACTCACCGCTAATAGCCACCACTTTTGCTTTCAACTGAATTGTTTTTTTTTCTTTCATATAATTTGACTTCAAATTAGCTACTCAGCCTACTTCTCTAATTTTCTTCGGAATCATTGAGAACTGAATGACATCTTGTTTTTTACCATCGATCCACCAGACCAGCGCAAACTTCTCTTCTCTTGGAGCCATTTTATATACTATTATTTTATTATTTATCACGAAAACAAAGATATTTTCTTGGACTATAACCACTAAAATTGACATTTTTACAAACTGCGGTGTTCGAGCTGGGAGGAAACAACAAAGCATTTGTTACGGGAGCGCAGGCGTCAAGTTAACGGCGCCATATTTGAGCGTGAAAACTTAAAATTTCAGTTACTGTATACGAATTGCAAAGCGAGTGCAGTCAACAAATCAAAGTTAATATTACATTAAAGCTGTTAGATTCCAGTTCTAATTGAATCAGAGAAATTTTTATTTCCTCATTTCTGACCGTGTGTCTACATTCGAGACTATTGTCGTTACAAACCGTCCAATCAGACAAACGGCACATGGTGTCGACTGCAGCAAAATAAGATATATATGAAGATAATATTAGACAGTTATAGGTACGTAGTAGTCGCTATCCGATATTATAATTATATATCAGTTCGTTCTGCAGATATACTCTTTTTCGAAATATAAATATGGCTGTAGAGCAAAAAAGTTTCAATACTACTTTCGATAATTATTGTTTAAAATAAACAGTTAAAATTTTAACCTCTTTATTCAATTGACGACATTTCTATTTAATAAAAGAAGTTACTCTACGGATTAAAAAATGTATAAGAGCAATTCCATGTCAAATCATCTGAAGAATTTCAGCTATTGTTAGTAGTTTCGCTGAAAATTCTAGTATCCGATCTCTTAGATGTTGAAAGAAAAAACACAAAATAATTATTGAAAAAATAAACAAACTCAGGAAATATTCCAAATTGAAAATTTTGGTCTATTTTTCTTAAACAAATTATTATTCGCAATGGGACGCAGTTTTGAAGAAAAAAATTTTAAACTGCGCCCTGTTACGAATAATTAAAAAAAATTGACCTTAATATCACTAAAATCACCAAATTTATGAAAGTTTAAGAAAAAAAGACCAAAAGTTTCAATTTTGAATATCCCTTAAGTTCTTGGATTTGAAAAACCAATATTTTAGCGTTTTGCTTGCAACAAAAATGTGAAAAGATCGATTTTTGAAGTTAGAACTTTCATTCTAGACCCTCCATTCGACTTAACAAATTTTAAAATTATAATTTACAACGAAGATAAATATCATGATGAAGAAAAGTTAAAACATTAGTGTTAAGCCAAGTTTCCTCTGAAATAAATGTCTTGATATTATATCAAAATTTGTATCTCATTTTTGTTTACAAAAATTATTATAAAATGTTATATAGAGATTAAGAAGTGTTTACTGAGAAGGTGAAAAAATTATGTTTGAAATTTAGAGATTAAAAAGTGTCTACGGGGGAGTTGAAAATATACAAAAAGTTACAGAGCGTTAAAAGAGAACTTAAAAATTCTGTGAAGATTATAGAGGTGTAAAGGAGATGATAATAAAACTCAATAACGTAGAGGCAAGATCTTCAATGTAGGGGCTAAGACCTATGTAGAAGCAAAATAGAATAAAAATATCTTTAGGAGCGTCTAAGTAGGAGCTAGTAGAATAAGCAGCTTCAAAGTAGAGGCAATACTTCCACTTAGAGCATAAAAGTAGGGCCTATATTTCGACTCGGGTAGGATCATAATTAAATCAAGTAAACAAACATAATTGTTTAAACAATTCATTATTATTTTTAATGATATTCTCTTTAAATAATGTTATAAAGTTGCGGTTTTTTCTCGAATTTTCAAATCTTCTTCTACTTTTTACTTAGAGTATGGTAATAGTGACTCGAATTCAACAAAAAAATTTTTTGAACAAATTATTATTGTTTTTAATTGTCATGCCCTATAATAATGCTAGATAGTTGCGGTTTTTTCTGAAATTCGTTGACTTTTTTGCCTTCTTTTTACTTAGTGAGATTATAATGTAAGTTGATAAACACAATTGTTTATACAATTTATTATGGCTTACAACTATTTTCTCTTAGAGAAATGCTAGAAAAATATTCGCTTTATTGTTTATTTATTAGGTATTTGTTCATAACTAAAAAGCCGAAGCAAAGTTTAAAATTGAAGAAAAACACACAAGTTTCTAGCAATGATCTAAGAGAAGATAGTATTCAACAATAATAAATTGTTTAAACAATTATGTTTATTAACTTGCTTTATTTATCATCTCACTCTAATTATAAAATTCGGAAAACAGCGACTTTCTAACTGTATTCCGAGAGAAAATTACTAAAAGCAATAATAATTTATGAAAACAATGCACGTAAACGTCTAATTATCAGTGAGCAGTAGTATTTCATGTATTACAAAATTTTTTTCTGCTGGGAAATATGTGTTAAACTTCATGGGACTGGCGGAAACTCCGAATATAATTTTTTATTGAAGGTCGAAAAGAAATACACTTTTTCATGGATAATTTCATGCAAAATGAGCATTAAAAAGATTCACGATTAAAAACCATGTATCAAACTACCTCACTTTTCGGAAAATGTAATAATCTAAATAGATTGGTTCAGAATCATGCACAAATCTGCATATCATTTTTTTTAAATGCATTCATTCATTTTTTTTGGATTTGAAGAAATTTAGTTCCCGTTTTCCTGAATCTGCGGATTTCTTTCTAGAAACACATAAAAAACTAAAAAAATATTCACTGATTTTTGTTTGGACTTCTTACTTTGTATCATGAAGCTTATATTTTTAAGAAAAACCGTATTCTCATACAATTCACAGCTCCTTTTGGCTCCGTAGCTTTTGAGTACCAAAAATATCCATATTTTCATAAAATATGAAATGAGTCCGCGTGGACAGAGGAGCCAGGGGAAGAAGGTTCGTCAAAAGTCCACGCTTGTCCACGAGGGGTGGGGGCGGGGGTAAAGAGGTAGTAAAAAATTGTCCACGTGGTATATGGATGGCCACCTTGAAGTCATTTTAAATTCTCCTGAAGTACCTTGAAATATCCCGGAATATCTGAAGCAATTTGCATTCACATGAAGTCACGTGAATTCACGTGAAGTCATTTGAATTCACGTGGAGTCACTAGAAATCACCTGAATTTACATGAAGTCAATGAATTCTCCTGAAGTCAGTGAAATCTGCTGAAGTCATTGAAATATCCTGAAGTATCTTGAAGTCAGAAGTAGGTATACACCCAGTCGGTCGAGTGGTCAACCCCTCGAATAGAACGCATTAAATTCTTAAAGACGCTTCAAGGCTCAATTCTTCCATTATTTTCTTTATGTAATAGTATATAAAAACGAACAAAGTAACAGGGTTAGGATTTTTAGCAACATGATTTTTAATCTTTGTATATAAAAAATTCTTCAAGAAACTCATTGCCAACTCAGTTTCACCTTTCAATTTTAATGTTCTAAGTAATTCTGCATTGTTAAAATCAATATCTATTAAATCAAAGGTGTAAATTTCTGTACTCCACCGGAGTTAACCACCGGAGCAGTAGTGGCCCCATACTGGTCACCAGGCCAGATAATAGGCAGTTCGCTCAGAGCTGGCTGAAGTTCGGCTCCACGATCTGTATAGTACTATGCCGACAGTATAAATATTTGAAATATGAACAAATACATTCAAAATTTGTTTGATGTGTTCTAAAACATTTTTTCCTGTGTTTTTTTCTCAAGAGAAAAATTGTAGGTTTCATCTTCATGAAAAATTATAAATGTTCAAAAACAATTACATTACGCTATATACATTACGCTATAGTTGAAAAAATAGAAAAATCAACAGTTAATTTATATTACAACTACATTAAATCATATAATCATGAATAATGAATTAGAAAAAGATAGTTTAAAATGCGTTGTGATTTTTTAGGTTGTGTCTTGTGAGGGTGGTTTTTCATTGATTTTTATTTCTGTAGGTTAGAGTAATAGTTAAGAGTACCGACTGCTAGGCGATGGATTTAAGTATAGATGAAGGAGCGAAAAACCTTAACGTTGAAAGTTTTATTTATAATTTCATATATAACCCTTATGCGTGTCACGAAAAAAAACACCTTCATCCCTTTATTCAATTTTTCAATTCGTAAAAGGAGAATAAACGTGCAGGGCATAAAAAATCGGTTCACCAAATAGCCCCGTAGCACAGAAAATTCCAAGTTATATTTCCGACCGCATAATAATAATCAAAATCCCCCGAAGACCACTCCTACCACTTTTACCTGAACAAATCTCAAGTGCCTCCACGCAAAAATACTCATGATATCTAGAAATTTGAAATAATCACAGAATTCACCTTCAGTAGACCACAAATTATACTTCCAACCCCAAAATAATATTCAAAAATTTCTGAAAACTACCCCTAACACTTTCACCTGAACAAATTCCGAGTGCATCCACGCATAACTGTTGAAAAAATGCACAAATTTGAAACAATCACGAAAGTAACCTTTAAAATACTCCAAGTTATATTTTTGGTTTCATAGTAAATTTTTACAACCCCCTACCACTTTTACTTGAACAAATTCCAAGTTCCTCCACGAGTGCCTCACAAAATTGATAAATTTGATATAAGCACACAAGTCACCTCCAGAAACCCACACGTTATATTCCGAACCCATCAATGATATTCAACAAGCCCCGAAAACCACCTCTTACACTTCTACCTGAACAAATCCGGAGTGACTCCACGTAAAACACTCGAAAACGTTTTCAAATTCGAAATAATCACAAAAGTCAGCTTCAAAATACTCTAAGTTATATTTTTGGTCCCAGAATAAATCACAATAATCCCCTAAGAGCACCCCTAATACTTTTACTTAAACAAATTCCAAGTTCCTCTACGCAAAACACTCAAAAAATTGAGAAATTTGAAATAATTACACAAGTCACCTGCAGGAAACCCCCTGAAACTACTCCTAACACTTACCTGAAGAAAATTCAAGTGCTTCCTCGCAAAACAAACAAAAAATTTTAATTTGAAATAATCAGAGAAGTCACCTTCAAAATACTCCGAGCTATATTTTTGGGTCCCATAATAAATTTCAACAACCTCCTAAGACCACCCCTACTACTTTTACCTGATCAAATCCCAAGTGCCTCTATGCAAACCCCCAAAAAATGTAGGGGTAGGTAGCCAACAAGTTGGCTACCTACCCTAAAACTT
Organism: Andricus quercusramuli; assembly: GCA_932178445.1. Lineage (NCBI taxonomy): Eukaryota > Metazoa > Arthropoda > Insecta > Hymenoptera > Cynipidae > Andricus > Andricus quercusramuli. The sequence continues at coordinate 422,946 of CAKNXH010062384.1, forward strand.
AGTAGGACGAATTTGGTCTGCTTTCCAGATAAACTTAATAGCAGGAGATTAATTTCAGTCTATGTTACGACGGTCCTTATGACTCCATAATGGCAGTGCGAAGCTGTTACTCTATTTCCAGGCTCGCAGCTAAATTAGCAGAACAGTGTACTAGAAATTACTTCCGTAAATTCTTATTTCTATAAGACAAGTATCCACTTTTTAGCGCGTCAGCTTGCATCCTATTTTCTTGTTAATGAAATCTTGCAAGGTTTTAAAATGAAAATGTATATTTTTATGATCTTTAAATTTACTTTGGAAATCGTTATAATTATCGAGGATGTGACAAGCCTCTGACGAAAACGTCTTCCGCAAACATCGCTTTCCAAGAAGTATCTTTGCTGGAAACCTCTTGCGTAAGACAATATCTTCCCAGCATTACTTCCCCGGGTATCTTTTCGCCACCAAGATATCGTGTCTCGTACATTATCATCTTCGGGCAAGTCTTCTCCGGGCATCATGTTCAATGATTAATCGAAACAAGACTTATTTTTATTTGGGAGAAGTGATACCAGGGGAAAACTTATACGTTTGAAGCCTGTCTTGACACTGCATTTTTTAAGTAATTCCAATCTCATCAGTTCGCTCAGTCGGCTACATGTACACAGCTTGAAGACATGAGGATCAATGTAATTAAAAATTAAATTTATCTAAGTAATATTAAATCAGTGGGACGATGGTCGTGGGGGTTAAGGCATAGGCTTTGGACCCACTCCGTCGGCTTGCGGGTTCGATTCCCGCCTGGCACTCTGGAAGAGCCTCGGTGGCCCATGCGGTGAACACTTGCCTAGCAAGGGGGTTGTTCATCTCCGGAGAGTCGTGGGACCAGTACCTTTAGTGAAAAAGGTTCTCTTGGTTGCTCTTGGTGGTACAGGAACCCACCTTAAACTGTAGGTCCCCCTCTCACCACCAAGTAAGTGTGTGGGGGGTGTGTGAAGGGATAGGGAAGAGATACAAGAAAAATTTAAACCCTCAGGGGACACATTAGAAGCTTCCATTCCAGTTAGAAGAAGTAATATTAAATCGCTTCTTATATGAGAGTGCTATATCCGAAAAAAGTTCACGTTCATTTCATATTAGGCCTTTTCAATCCAAAAAACTGGGAACCAAAAATTGTTCGTTTTTTTAGAAAATCATTGTATGGTAAATAGTTTCTGACCTTCTGGAAAAAATACAAAGAATTTATTTTTGAGATATGATATATTTCTAAGTGGAAATTTCACTTAGATTTTTAATTTGTGACCAAACATAATTTTGTAATTCACATTATTTAATAAAACCCAAAGTTGATGAATTTAATCTGCTGGAATACTTTCTCAAAATAACCAAACCACCATATTTTTTCTTACGTAGACAGAGAAAATTTCTTAGGGAAAGATTTCACCAAATTTGCGTAAGGATGGGATGTAGAGGTATTTTTAGAAAAATTAACATTATTTTGGAAGAGTTTGAAACTATTTTGCTTGTTTATTGAATATACTAAACAATTCCTTTTGAACCATCCTATTAACCTTTAAATGAATGCTCAAAGTTGAGTGAAACGAGCAGTTGTTCAAGGGGAAACCTAAGGGGGCACCCCAGCGTTCTAGTCCTGGTACCGAAAGAATTTTTTTTAGTTTTCTTAATAGAAATTGTTTTTGCATTTGAAAGTTTACCCAAATGCCTCTGTTTGCCAGCTCGAAGTTGCTCCCAGGAGAATCATGCGGTGATTGCTTAACATATTTTATAATTATTTACATTTTATAAACACATATTTCTTATATGTACGACACGTATATTGATTCTACATATAAAAACAGTACATTTTCTTTTCTATCATTCCATTCTAATCAGGCCATTCAATCTAATCTGATCATTTAAAATCTCACATTTTCTAAGCAAGTAATCTAGATTAGCATTCCTTTTATTCTGCAGAAAGCCTGGAAAGACAATTTGAGCCACCGCCACCGTCTCACGTACATCCCGCATTCCCACGTCCAAGAGCACCATAAGCTGAAGTCTCTGAAATCCGGGTAGCCTGGCGTATCTCTAGAGACAAACTTTTCCGAAAAATCAACCTGTGATACCGGAAGTGTTTGCGTTCAAGCTTAAGCCACTACACAAGGAATATATTCCATGGAAGGTAAATCAGTTATTTAAAACCCTACTCAAAAATAGATTTAAGAAAAATCTGTCATTTTGAACCTAAGTATGTCCTAAACAATTTTTTTTCGGGTAACCGATTAAACATGTACAATCTTTCTTTATCGTTATTGTGAAATGAGGTATTTCAATGCCAATTTATTTGAAAAGCCTAAGCTGGACCTCTCTTCATAATTTGAAATAAAATCGGTCAATTGCTATATGTAAGAACAACCTAGAAGTTGGTAGTGTCCATATATTCCGGCAAATATTTTAACTATAGATTTTTGTCCTCTATCAATCACGGAGTTCATGAATCCCTTTCTTTTGGACACTTGTTCACTTTTCTCGTAATTTTCCATGTTCTTCAAACTATCTGTATGATTGAATACTTCCTCTAGATTTTGCATCACCTTTTTCTTTTGTAGCCTGCCTAAATTTGTATTGCTACAGAATTTTGCTGAGTATTAATACTCTGTTACATTTAAGTTACCATTACATAAAGGCAATCTGAGTTTTGGATATGCACACATGCACATTCTTTTTAATTACTTTAATACGATAAATTTCTCAATTATTATGTATAGTTTGTTTTTTTCTATCTCTGGTTCTATCTGTGTTTAATCCCTCTGTCGGCAAGAAGAATTTTACTGATTGTGACCCAAGAGACACGAAAAACTTTAAATTCTGAAATGCGTCGAAGGAAAATGTGTCCACTATTGCTTCAATGACCTCAGGGACTTGAAAAAATTCACACACTAGATCACCATGCCGTTCAAGAGTTTAATTAAGATGTAGATGGAGCTTGAATGTCGATCGAATAAATTTCGTACATGATTCTCGTTTTTCTGAATGGATCAGGAGAAAATATAACTCCGACAATAAGTGAGAATAATAAAAATCGGTTCGTGAAGCCCGCCGGAAAGCGTCCTCACTTAAGGGTTCTGTGAGAACGAGGACGGTTAAGATTTTTTGTTATTTTTTTTTTTTTTTGTAAGTTTCCAATCCCGTTTCTTGGTTTTGAGTTAAATTTGTGAATAATTTTTTCATTGTTGACCCTAGTAGTTTTTAAAGACATTTTTTCACTTTTCCAGAAAAATTCAGATCCTGTATGCTAGTTTTGAGCCAAAATTGTGTCCAGTTGAGAATTTTTTAATCAAAAGGCCTAAAATCTTATTTTTTGCGTAGCAATGTCTTGATGCGTATTTTTCTCTGGGTCGCCACCATTTTTCCTTGCATGAGACGCATAAGAAACATCTTTATGAAAAATATGAGACTAGTCACCTTAATAGTTTCTGGACAAGGCGAGTTCACAGGGTAATTTTGAGGCAATAGGCCTACATTTTTCGTATTTGCATAGCACCGCTATGATGAGTATTTTCTCAGAGTTTTCAGTATTTTTCCTCGCATGAGACTCGTCAAACAAATCTGCATGCAAAAAATTAAGTCGGCAGACATAATAGTGTCTGCGCTACGCGAATTCACAGGCAGACAGCCATTTTACGAACAGCTAAAGGGCTTCCTTCGAAACCATAACAAAATAAAAAATGACAGTATTATCCAGATTATCGAGGATTGTTATTCTACTCTGTAACATATACTTAAAACACATTAAAACATTCTTCAAACTTAACCTTTTATTAATTTGAAACTTCGAAAACCCGCCTTTTGAGAAAAATGGCTTTTATGTAATCAATCGAAACAAGTTAAACATTTTTTTCCTTTTGTCACTGTGAACTAATACAGAAATATTCAGGCTTCAGGTTTGACTGCAGTAACAAGATGAAACAAATTTTATCCCTCGAATTTGCCAAAATAAACGCGAGATTCGTGAAAGGCGCAATTAGTAAAATTTCTTGCGAAGAAATCAGCTGTCCATCGCGGTTTTAGGTTTCAGTATTCCAGAAACAACACAGTAAAAATGAAATGGGGAAAGCTAAACGGTTTTAAATGCTATCAACCTAATTTTACAGGAAAAGCAAGAAACCTTTCTAAAGGATCAATTTACAACCGATTGAATAATTTTTTTTTTCGTATACGTGGGTGGTTCAGTTCAATAACCATTACGTGAAAAAAAATATGGCGCTACATGTGCATGTAATAATCTAAGAAAAATGTCGGTGGACTTGGCACCGTTTAGCTTTTCCTGGTATTATAAATAAAAATAATACATAAATCGTTGAGAAAATCATCTGAAATATATATATTCTCATTTATTTAAAAACAAAAAGTGGTTAACATAAAAAAGTAACATTTGTAGTATTAGTGCAATATATCCTAATTTGGATCATAAAATCTGCAATTGTTAATACTTTTCGGAAATATCTAATGACCTTCGAATTGTTGAATAAAAACATGGAATGTTTAAATGTAATTCGTTCATTTAGTTTGAATTATTTAAAATCGAGAAAGCATGATTTTTGCAGAAAACTCACTTTCCTCAAAAAGTGGACTCACCGAAGGAAAAAATTCTTTGACTTGGTTCTGACTTGAATTGCCCCAATCAAAACATATTGATAACGAAGTAAAGACATCGTTCGATGTCTCATTTTTGAGACGGAGCCAGACTTTATTTAGGGTTAAACAATTATATATATGATACCGGAAGGTCAACTTCATTGTAGTCATAGAGAAGCGTGAGTGCAAGTGAGACACTAGTAGATGGCGCATAAGAGCATCTCTTTCGCACTTATGACTATGACTGCTATGAATTTGACTTCACTATATATATATATATATATTGTATATCACCTCCCAGAGGGGCGTCTTCCAAGGTGATACCATGAGCCCTTTGCTTTTTTGCATCACACTTGCCTCTATCTTTCGCACTACGAAATTCTCCTGGTTACCTCTGTGGCGACACTAATCAGCGCGAACATAAGGTCACTCATGTATTTTATATGGATGAACTATGCCTCTGGTAAAAGAAAACTTCAGTCTGCTATAAATATCGTCAAGAACTACACAGGAAAGATTCGAGTGGACTTTGGTTTGGACAAGTGTGCCAAAATTCATCTGAAGAAAGGAAATATTACTGGCGTTCCCAAGGACCCTGAGCTTGTGGATATAAGTGTTATTAGACATCTTAATACTGGAGAAACCTATACATACCTGGGCGTGCCTCAAAGCCGCATTCAGGACGTAACATCATTGAAGGAGTCTCTCCGAAGCAGATACAAGCATCTTCTTCGACAGATTTGGTCTTCCAATCTGTCGGCCTTGAACAACGTATCTGTGACTAACATGCTTGCCGTCCCAGTTCTACTCTACTCGTTTGGGGTGGTTCAATGTAGTGATGCATGTCGATCATTTTTTGAATTTTCAAAAATCTCGTCAGATTAAATTAAAAACTTGAACACCATACTCATCACATCGAGACGAACGATCACTCAGTCGAGATGATCGTCTCATCTCGATCGACTTTTTTCATTGCATATTCTTGATCTCCATTACATTTCAGTTCCATCCAACTATGTTCCAAGCAAATCTCGATTTTGTCCAAAAATGATCGATATGCGTCACTAGTTCAATGGACGAAGAACGAGCTCAAAGCCCTTGATGTCACCACACGTCAGATCATGCATATGCATAAAAGCTTGCATATCCATTCGTCAGTTCTGCGATTATAAATTTCACGCCGTCAAGGCGGACGCGGACTTCTGAATCTCCAGTGTCTTCATAACCGAATTGTTCTAAATACAGCTTACATCGTTGCTAATGGCAGAGATCCGCTCCTAAAAATGGTCAGGAATCTCGAGATGATTGGCGAAGGAGCGTTCCTTTGAAAAACCGCGGAGCAAGCGGCCGAGAACCTTTGCCCTGAATTTTAACATCAGAAGTGAGGAAAGTGCATTACTCCATCTAGATGCTTCACGTCTAAAAGCCGAAATAAAGAAATCAGAGTTTGGAAAATTTCACCAACAGCTACTCGACAAGCATATGCACGGAAACTTGTACAGAAATGTAGAAAAACAGACCTTGTCGAAGGAGCAAACTTTTGCTTTCCTCAAATCACCAGGGCTCAATTCAGGTAAAGAGGGTTTTATTTTTGCCTGCCAGGACGGTGTCATTTCCACCTTAGCATACCGTGCCCGCATTTTATGTCAAGAAGTTCCCAGTGATAGGTGCGGAGCGTGTCATACACACGCTGAGTACCTAAAACACATACTATCTGGGTGTCCGACCCAAGCAGGAACGACGTACATCTGTAGACATAATGCGGCCCTAAGAGTACTTTATTACCATCTTTGTCGCTCTTACGGTGTTGGTCGCGACCCTGCGTTGCCGAACGCTCCAAGGGATATAGAGTCAATTGCCCGAAACGAGAAGTGCCAAATTTTCTGGAGCTACGATTTTCGGGCAGCAGTCTCCGTTGCTCACTCGAGACCTGACATTGTTCTCCAAGACATCGAGAAACGAACTATATTCGTGGTCGAATTCTCGGCTCCATCCGAATACAACATCACTGCAAAGGAGAAGGAAAATGAGGAGAGGTATCAAGACCTTAAAAGAGAGCTGCAACGACTGTACCCAAAATATTCGGTATTGTCCTTGTGATAGGTGCTCTCGGATGTGCGAAATCATCACTGGTTCGTAACCTTAAAGCCATACCCGCGTACCAAAAATATCCCAAGGCACTTGTGAGATGGATGCAGAAAGCTGTCATCCTTGGGTCGCTTCGTATCCTCAAGACACACGAGGGTTTCGCCGGCCTGTCGTTGTGTTTTCGTCGTGCCCTGTGACCACCCATCTCACGGATGTGAGACGTGGCCATAGGTGTATTTTACCGCGGTTCTACTGGGGGCTATTGACATTTTTTTTTAGATGGCAGTTGCTCTTAGTGGTACCCTGCGGTGGTTGTTTAACTTTTTTTAAATTATATATATAGAATCAATTCTTTTACGGATTTTCATTTGTATTATACTTGTTTGGCGACGATACTGAAAATGTTGTCTGTTCTTATGTATTTCTTGCGACTTAGGATGTTCTTATAGAAAACTAAAATTTAAATTCTTTTGATGCAAACCTTTCACGGATATAGTCGTTGAGACCCACAGATTCAAATGCAAATTATTCTTTTATTAATCTTAATCCTTCGCATTTGTTAACTGTCTCATTTCTGAGTCCAAAAAGGTTGCACCGCTTAGCTTTCCCTGCTTCAAATATTAAGATGTTTAAAATGACTGGGGGTTTAGAACCTTCAAAATACGTCTACAAGGATGGATTGTTTAATGTAATATTTACACCAAATAATCTAAAGACATATAAATGTACTTGTACATAGCGCTTTTTCCGGACAATTTTCTTGTTATTGTTCTTTTTCTTAATTGAAAATGAAGAGTTTGTTGTGCTTAAACCCGGCAATACTGTGTAGGGACTCCAGCCACTGTCTAGTCAGCGGGCCTTACTACAATACCGACACCACCGTGTGCGAAGTAGTTGGTCAGGAAGTTTGAATCATTTTCGTAACTTACCAACAAAATCTGGCGCATGATGGCGAACGCATATTTTAAAACAGGAAGCATGTATTACGTCTCAAAGTTAAGGGCATGTGGTACATAGAAAATTATCGATTTTAGCAGTGTTAGGTTTCCCGGCTTTTTTCCTACAACAATAAAGATTTTGCCTTACAAATTTGGGAAATGATAGCAAACATGCTAACGTACGTCCCAGAACTCTTCTTTTGTGGAATAATTAAAAAAAATGTAATTTTGCTAAACTTTATTAATGTGTGTGTATTTTAAGGTTATGTGTACCGACACACGACGGAGTATCACATGCCCGTAATATCTCAATAATAAATTGTATAAATATATATTTGAAGCGTATTTCGAAAAGCTTCCTAAAGAATTCTACTTCGTTGATTTGAAAACAAGTTTTTTTATGAGGCATCAAGCTTCAGCTTTACTTTAATCAAATTTTTCTCTTACTTTAAGGTGTGATGATAAGATTTTTCCTGCGAACCGATTTACACGTCACTGCGGATTTGAATTCTAAGTGTTTACGAGCATATGACATTACCATCGACTGTTGCCGAGAATTCAATCACGTAAATGATCTTTTTCTTCAGATCTTGGAGGACAATGTCAGGCTTCGTAGCACTGATACGTTGAGTGGTGGAGAATGAAAAATTCCAGTAGATCTTACACTGACAATTCTCCACAACGGACTTGAGGTCCCCCTGGGCGTATGGCAAGACGGGCAATAGATCAACACCATATAAATGCCTAAGATGATAATATAACACTTTTAGAGCCGCATTGTGTCTCTCTATGTACCCGTAGCGTGCATAATTTGAGCATCCACTGAGATCATGTCCAAGTTTTTCCGGCTCTTGCTTGCACGCTCGGCTTGCCTTACCAGGCAAAAAGAAATCCGTAAGTCTCCGATCTGAATCCAGCAGACTTGAGAAACGTGTTGGACAGACCCATCGAGAGCTCTTCTCTACGTATGATGCCGTAGAATTTACCATGAAGGGGCTTGTCAGCATGTTCTGTTAGTAGAAGCGTATGTTCTGCTTCCTGTATACCACCCTTGAGCACCAAAAGTGATAGTGATGTTAGGCCATGTGTTGTGTCGCTGGAATCAAATGGGACGCCAAGCTCCGCTGCGGCCCTATCCGCGGCACGGTGTAGAAACGCTGCAGGCTGTAGCCAGAACCGTTCTTCGATGAAGACACTCTAACTTCTGGAGTGAATTTTTTATTCGATGTTATATATGTAGCGAATCACGCCCTGAATATATGATGCATGCCGTCTCACTGTTTTAATTTTAAACTGAAGCTGTGCAATACGCTCGTGAGTCTTACTGAGACGTACTGAAGTATCGTTACTTCTGTTGTCGCTAAGCAGGGAGTTCGGCTTCTCGTAAACTACACAGTTCAGGTTCCAGAGATTAACATCTTCGGCGAGCAAATCGGGGAGAGTAGTATTAGCTTCAGCTAATTTCAGGCTGTGGTCACTAGTATATGCAACCGCGATCGCACATATTCTGGTCCTGTTTTGCGGGCTCGGTAGATGGCTCAGTATGTCTTTCCCCGCTACACGTCGCTGAGGGGTCCACGTTTCAACTATCTCTCTTACTCCTTCGTGGTTTACCGAACGCCAACACATGTCCGAATTTACACATCCTAACCTGTGCTAACCTGTAAAAAAGTGTTTGAGAGCCGATATGTAATTTGTTGTCGTAATTTTCGACCTGATTATTATCGTTGCAGTACACAGGCGGAAAAAACTAGGAGAGGGAGCAGGATTATTTACGAATAACATTCATTCATAAAAATGATTACACGTTTTAAATAAAAACTGCCAAAGATATTATAATCTTTGAAACTGCTCTCAAACATTCTTCCATTATCTTTCGTTTTTCCCTAAAACGCGTTTTCATGAAAAAATCAATAGAAAAACAAACAGAAATACGTAAATAATTATTCAAGTAATTATTTAAGTATTTCTATTTGTTTTTCTATTGGTTTTTTCAATTTATTAAGTTTTTTAATTAGGTTATCTACAAATCATCTGGATATCACCTCAACCATCTATTATCTTATCTTAAAAACCTGCGGGCTCGTTTGATGGCGCCGCCGTCGAATATACGTGGTCGCTCCTAAAGCATTGAGTTACCACAGCCTGGCTAATTTGTCCATCCTGAGGAAGACTTTTTGGTGGATAGATCTCCTACTTCTCATGTTGGCGTTATCGGCTATCTGCAAAGATAGTCGTGCTGGAACGGGTGAAATATTCGCTAGAGGATGTTGCTCTACTTCTTGTTGATAAAGAGCTTCATACCCGTTTTTTCGCGAAAACGATACCTGATCTCTTAAATACTGAGGCATTTAATGAGCTTATTCCGAGTGCATATTGACCCTACGGTCATGTAACCTCATCATGAATCCTCTCCGCGCCGGTGAGCTTCTTTGCCAACAGGTAAAGATGTCCCTCCTGAGTTGGTCCGATCATATAAATCGATGTTCTCGCGTTTGTCCTGGCTATTATTATTTTTTTTAATGAGAGAAGTTGTAGGCCTTGGAAGCTACGATCATAGTTCCTCAAAGCAATCAAACCCAAAGCAACTGGAACGTGTACGTCATCCGCTTCTACTCCTTCTATCCCAGAAGGTAAGCAAGAGCGGGAAATTTACGCGAGATAACATCAGACAACACTGTTCCTTGGAGTCAGGTCTCTAGCCTCGGACGACCTTACGCGGCAGACGTATTATTATTATATTATATTATATCATAGTCGTTATATATTATATATTATATTATATATTATATTAATCTTGTTCTCGGGTGAACCCGGTTTTTCATCATAGCCACGGACTAAGTCAACTGAGTGATGTATAAAGATGTTAGAACTTAATATAATACGATGTCTGAAATCTTCTGCGCTGATTTCGTAGATACAAAATTAGGAGCATAGTGTAGTTGGCGTTCGTATTTTGCCGCTGTTATCCATACGCAGGGGCCATACGCGGATGCTTTTTTAGAGTTACCATCGGCCTCTCCACAGGTTTTTAGTCACTTGTTTCCTGATGGTCTAGAAAATGTCTTACAATGCGACATGTGCTCAATAAAACTGCCTTCTGAGCTGCTGCCAGTACCCTACTAACTCCTAAATGTTCCAGATGTTCGGTGCACCTTGCGTGCACATTGTCTGTAGCCGAAACCACAATAGGATGCATAGATGCATGTTTCACATTCCTCCACATTGTCTTCACTTCATGCCTTAGCTCGCTATACTTATGAATCTTTGTTGTACAGTTTGCCTGCAAATTTCGGTTAATTGGAAAAGCAATGTCGATGGTGTAGACTCTTCCACCTTTTTTTTCTCGCATCACGATGTCGGGTCGATTGGCTTGGATGTAATGGTCAGCCTGAATATTAACATCTCAATATAAGATGTAATCTTCGTTTTCTAATACGGGCATTAGAATGTATCTATAGAAAGGCATACATTCCGTTAAGAGTCCTAGGTTTAGGGCAAGTTGTTGATATAAAATACCCGCCGCATCGTTATGCCTGTGCGTATATTCTCTTTGAGTTATCACGCTTCAACCATGAACAATTTCCTCGATGGATTTGTTGGTATCTCCACATAATCGGCCCCGATCAACCACGTCATGTTGTAACGATAATTTCTGGTGCTGACAACCCGGTCCCGAATCGCAATGTCCTGATATTCAAGGCCTTCTCTGAGGACAAATTCAAGGGCGTGTAGTCAAGATCCGCTTTACAAATGGTGTTGTAAAGCGTAACATCTCGCTTGCTGTTAAAATAGTCTCGCAACTGTATAACTTGTGACTCACACAGTTTTCTGACATCTACAATGCCCCTGCCCCCTCTATGTCGTGGTAGAACTACCCTTTCAATCGCCGAATTACTGTGGTGCATACGGTGTTTCGTCATTTCTACGCGGATGATTCTGTTTAATCGTTCGAGGTCTGTATTCGACCATTTGATGAGCCCAAAGGAGTACGTGAGGACAAGGATGGCATAGATTTTGATTGTCCTGATCTTGTTTGCCGAGTTAAGAGAACTCTTCAGAACCAATCTCAGTCTTGTAGTGAAGGCAGTCGTTAGGCTTTTCTTAACTATCGTATGCTGAATACCCTTGGATTCAAGAATACCCAGGTATTTATATGACTCGCCCTCAGCCATTGCCTCGATGTAATTCTGGGAATCGTTCTCTCGTTCTGCGGTCCCTAATTCTCCTCTGGTTAAATGCACTGTTCTGCATTTATCTAGTCCAAACTCCATGTAAATATCATTGGAAAACTGCTTTGTGACATCGATCGCTTGCTGCAGTTCCTTGTCCGAACTAGCGTATAGCTTCTGGTCATCTACGTATAGAAGATGGGTCAATTGATGACCATCATCGTTATCATGTACTCGGAACCCACGAGACATACTATTTAGTGTTTTGCTTAGTGGTTCAACGCTAAATAGAACCATAATGAACTGAAGGAGTCTCCTTGGAATATACCCGTCGTAATGCGTATTGATCTAGTTATCCTTGGTTGTCCATGATCAAAATACTTGATTCTTGTACCTTGTACTTCAAGCAAATAATGTCATGACGTCATGACAACAGCGTCTATGGTGCCTAGATCTTTACTGCCTCGCGAGTTTTTACAAAATCTTTTTTGTTCTTCTGTAAGGATGTCATTGTCGTCGCAGTGAGGATAAACCTCATCTGCTATGATAGCTGTAAGACATTTATATATTGTTGAAGCAGAAATTGTGCACCATGTCCGGACCACGAGCATTCCAGTTACATGTTTTCTTCAAAACCGCTGAAACATCTAAAGCTGTGATGTTAGTCAGCTCCATTTCAGGGTTATTGCTTGCTCTTGCTTTTTCTAGTTGGAACCACGCAGTGTCCAAATTGCATCTGTTAGTTTTTCCCCAAACATCTGACCAATTGTTAGTCATGTCTTCCAATTGAGGAACTTCGCTGTCTTGTTGGTTATTTTGCTTTGCACTCAGTTCACGAGAGAACCTTCTTTCATCTGCCTGGAAGGTTGGATTTTGTTGCCTTCTTGCACTACTTTTCTTGTACCGACGCAGTCTAGCAGTAAGAACATCAAGTCTCTGCCGTTGGGAGTCTCTAATCTCATCCAATATTGCTAATCCAATATTGTTAATGTCTCGATGTACCGAGGGTGGATGATTGTAGCAACATGGTGTATCAGCTTTCTGGTTCGATTTCCTTCCTTGTATTGAGTCAGTCGACCAATTTGCACCTTACTTTGCTGACATCCATATCCAACCTGATCTTCCATGGTGGATCTCGTTCCCTTCCTGAGGCAAAGACTGCATTTATAGGCCTAGTTCTGCGGCCCTTAGTTCTATCGGTTGCCACAGCTGCACAGTATACACGAGTTTGCACCTATAACGCAGTTTGTGTTGCGTTCAAATGCGTAGGTAAAACCTGGCTGTTCAGGTGTTCTATTCGTGCCCGCAGATGATTTGTGATGTTCGTCTTGGGCAGTGAATGCCTTTGTGTTGGCTCGACATGCCTGAACTTTAGTAAAGCATGACCGAAATTCCTTTCAAGGTGCTGTAGTTTTTCTGGGACTTTGCTGTTCAGATCATCGTTTATAATGTCCGGATGTGGTTCTAGTAGCTCCGTTGCTTGATGTTCATTATCCCTAGCACCTATGCCTTCAGCTTCAATCAAGTCTTCGTTGTCCACATCTTCCAATGGAAGTTCATCAAAAGGAAGCTGCTGTTCCACTTCCATTTCGATGGCAGCTATTTCAACAGCCGGAAGCAATCTGTTTACAGATCTGGAGCGTTTTCATCTGCTAGATTCTGCTCATTTATTCTTGTTGCTAGTCCTGAGTACTTAAGTAAGAAGAGATGATGATGTTCTCTCCTTACACTTTGCCCACTTTTCTTTGCCAAAAAATAAAAGCGGATCACATATCTGTTCATATGGTACGTCCATATCAAACGCCTTCTTTGTTATTGAACCTCTGCTTCTGGCACTGGTTGTATTAGGCCATCTACCTCCGGAGGATGTGGTGGTGCTGGATCATCACCAGGTTGAGGAAGAACGTCAATTTCTGCTTCTTGTTCATGTGACGCGGCTTCCTCTAACTGCTCTTCATTGCTGTTATTTTTCCACGCCAATACAACCTGTTGTTTAATCTCCATTGCTCGATCTTCGGAGATGAGTGGATTATTCCTGATGTTCTTCACCTTAGCGATAAGATCTCTTAGTGCGACTTGCTCTATTTGAGGATACTTTGTGGCAAATTTCGTTCTGAAATTTTATCCTTTTTTGCGTAAAGTTTCAAACTTCACACTTTCATAATAGAGACGCACCAGTTCCTCATTCATTGTGGTATCCCAATTGATGCTCTCCCACGGTATTTCTGTTGAAGTGGTTGGCTGCAAACAGCTAACGCTAGCCAAAGAATTATCAGCAGACACAGTTGATGTTTCACTGCTTACCGTATGTCGCAGATGTTCTTGCTGTACAGCTGTTTGATTAGTGAAATCTGCCTGAACATCTGGCAGCTCACCATCACCACCGTCCCGCATGCTGTGGTCCCCAGCGGTGGCGCCAGGGGCGCCCCGATGATCCTCAGGTAGCGACAAGCGTTTCAAAATTTTTAAAAGACTCTCCATTATCATTTATGAGTTTTGGTGTTCCTCGTAGTCACTTTCCTCTTCGTTCTCTGCCTGTCTGGCATGGGAAACCGTGGCGTTATAGGTGTAAGGTATAGATATTTTAGATTGATCTTGAATTCTCGTGTTATTTATTTAAATGACACGTTCGTTCCGCAATACAGCTCCAACCCAGGTTGCTGATCAATCTTTCTAGCGATCACCCAAAGTAAAGAGCAATGTTGCACATTGTTTTCTCACTTTTTCCTTCAAACACCATGACCTTTGTTTTATTTACGTTAATTTTGAGGCCCATGTTCTTCATGCTTGTATTAAGTTTATGCAAAATTCTTTGCAAGTCATTGATTGATTCTGCCATGACAATCTTGTCATATGCGAAAGCTAACCCACGTACCTTCACTGTTTCGAGATCTACACCATCTTCGTCGAAGAGGGCCATTCTTAGACACTTATCCATAAATATGATGAATAGCCATGAGGACATAACGCATCCTTGTCTAACCCCTTGCATATTATCGAACCAATGACTCAGTTCCCCAACAACCTTCACACTCGCTTTACTGCCTGCATATATTGCTTGTATTGCTTTCGGAGCCATCCATTGACTCCGTAATCTTCAAGGACTTCCCAAAGTTTACTTCTATTTACCTTATCAAATTCTATTCCTAGGTCAAAAAATGCACAGAAAACTTTCTTACTCCGGCCTGTGGTAAATCAGGTTCAGTTCCCCCGGGTTTTTGTCCACAAAAATTTAAAAATTTCAAAACTGAATTCGGAGATGCTATAGAATAGTATAACGGACGTCCTCGAAATCTTTTTTGAGGGATTATAACAAAAAAAAATTATTTTGCTAAATAAAAATTTTTTGTTTGTGCACGATGCTGTCAGTACACATAACCTCAAAATACACACACATGAATAAAATTTAGCAAAATTAAATTTTTTGAAATTATTCTACAAGAGAAGAGTTCGGGGACGTCCGTTAGCATGTTCGCTATCATTTCCCAAATTTTTAAGGCAAAATCTTTATTATTGTAGGAAAAAAGCCGGGGGAACCGAACACTGCTAAAATGGATCATTTTCTAAGTATCACATGCCCTTCAGCTTTTTTCTGTGATCTTCTGATCTGTACATGATCTTCCTGGCATAAATCCAGTTTGGACTTCCCATATCTTTTTTTCTGTAATTTTCATTACCCTACAAATGTAAGATCAATGAAACCAGGACTCTTCCTCAAAATGAGATTGCCCCATTTTACTCCATTAATACTAGAATCATATCCTTTTTTGGAAATTAGGACATTTTCGTGTTTCGAATAAAATCTGTATTTGCAGGGAAAAATTTGCTAATTTCAATAGTTTTTGTGTAAAACGTTTTCTTATGCTCAGGTTACAATCCTAAAAAACATTTGACACGGTACAAAAAGTACTTCTAGTATTTATAGAGTAAAATGAGACAATTCAATTCTCAGGCTGTGCCCTGGTTCCAACGTCCTTAACCGAAAAAGAAATGTAAGATCGATAGCAAACGAGAATCCTCTTCACAAGACTGCATTCTTCTTCAGACAAAATTGTATTCGATTCAGGTTTTTTGTCTGCATATTCTCCATGTATGATACTAGGAGCTCCACTGAATCTGTTGGCACTGTATTCATTTCCCGAAAGCAACCAGAAGTGAGTATATTGCATGGTCGAAGAAAAAGTATAACACATGCGCTTACAGCACTCATCAACTTTAAATGCATTTCCCTCGAAAAGCAGTTTTTCGAAATTCCAACTTAAAAAATTCCCCGGCAACTCATTTTTTAACCTAGAGAGTTCGTTTTAGTTTAAAAAGCCGGGAATTTATTTTGCTGTATGACTATACGTAACCTCACGCCGGCAATAAGATACCTTTTCTTGCGGATGCCCACAAATCTTTTTTAAATACTAAACGGTACTTTGTTTTCAAATGGAAAACAAGATTTTGAATGTACAGATTAGTTGATATTACCGTTTGAAAATTTCATTTAGTACAAAAATTGATAAATGAACAATTCTTCTCTCTGCATTCACACTTCATTCAAAAAAGAGTACCGCTCAGTATCTAAAAATATGTTATGCTAGTATTTATTCAGTAAAATGAGGTGATTGAATGTTGGGTTTACAGCTTCAGTTTAACAGCCTTAAGTGGATAAAAAACACCATTATCGCAATATTCGAAAATGTGAGTTTCAAATTAATATTAACATTCCTACTGAGACCCTTACTTTGAGAATTAAGAGATAATGAAATTTTATAGCTTGAAGATGGTACATATAAAGTATAAGACAGACTTTGACTTTCATGTAAAAATCCAGTTTCTCTCAACATCTTGATCAGCGAGAAATTTTAGTTATAAGCAGCTAAACTTCGCTATTTTAGGTTGGGTCAAGTGGGATAGAATAGGTGGGGTCCTGTGGGTAATTTGGGTCTCATGGTATAGGGGTTATGAGGGGTGCCGAGAAAATCGGGGACATCCCAGCGGATAGCTAAGGTCCCATGGGAAGGATGAGGTCCTGTGGCTTAGGTTGGGTCCCATATATAGTAATAGGAAGCCCCTGTTATAGCTGGGATCCCTAGTTTTTCCGTGGAACCCTTTATTATTGATTTAAACATTGGAAACTTCACTAATTCCGTTTAAAGAAGCAAATATGGGCGTCCACATGAAAAGTGCCGGTATGGAGATTCATAGAGGGTCATATAGCCGGATAAATTCGCAGTATTTTAAGTCCAAGACAAACCATCTAGGTTGAAAAACGATTTTGTGGGGATTTTTTTCATTTGAAACTTCAAGAAACTGCTTTTCGAGCAAAATATGTTTAAAGTTAGCGCGTCTTATAGGCTTTTGTAACATGAGCATAGTGCCCATAGATTCAATATAGATCCTGGTACTATCCCCCACTCAAATCCAGACATAATCATTCTGATCCGGACTTTGAGAAACGTGAATATCTCCTAAACTATAACCAACCACAAATGAAATAAAGCGTGATGTCTATTAATTAACTAAAATGTACTAATATAAGAATAGAAATATAGTTTAAATTAGTCTTATACCAATGCTAACAATGTGAATTTTCTGATAGCACTTGCAAAATGAATTTTTACCAATACTGATTTTATTTCAGAACTCTATCGCTCCCAAAATTCGGAATATGAAAAGATACTTCGTTAGGCAGGATCACCGCCTTACTATTCAAAAGAAGATTCTTTCCAACTACCAATCGAAAAATTCGGCAACTGTTACCAATTAGTTAAGAGAGACAACGCTCATCAGTACATCGATTGCTGCATTCGTAATGCTCACTTAACATTCGGTAAGAACGTTCATACATTGATGTTTGGTTGTGGAAATGTTATATATATATATATATATATATATGACCACCCATCTCACGGATGTGAGACGTGGCCATAGGTGTATTTTACCGCGGTTCTACTGCGGGCTATTGACATTTTTTTATGGCAGTTGCTCTTAGTGGTACCCTGCGGTGGTTGTTTAACTTTTTTTTCAATTAT